>VDFB02221029.1:0-12821 GCA_007258455.2 Sequoia sempervirens | reverse complement strand
CCTGGGATTCAGACAAATAGCTTATATAGGGGGTATGTGTTCTCCTATGGCCCATTCCGAATGCGATGCGAGTTGGGAATCCGAACCCCCGGGCCTGTAAGAAGGGGAACACGTCGACTCGAGGGCGCAAGTCGATGCAAGGCGAGCTCTGTGAAGAAAGTCGGAAATTGGGGGATTTGGCTGTTTCTCGGTGTCATCCTACCGATGCCTGGGATTCGTACAAATAGCTTATATAGGGGGTATGTGTTCTCCTATGGCCCATTCCGAATGCGATGCGAGTTGGGAGGCCGAGCCCCCTGACCGACTTGAGCCGCTCCATAGCAATCCGTTTTACGGCATGCATTCGTATCCGGCGACCTGCGCAACTTGAGGGGCGCGCAGCGGGGGCCATGCCGAATGATACATGTCCCCTATATAAGCTATTTGTCCGAATCCCAGGCATCGGTAGGATGACACCGAGAAGCCTCCCAGCCCCCCGATTTCTGACATTTTGCTACTAGTGCCACTGCCCCATGGAAGAGATCGACTTGAGGGCGCAAGTCGATGGAGTGGTCGGCGCGGCGACACGTTGCGATGCAAGCGAGCTGCTGGAGGGAAAGTCGGAAATCGGGGGTCTGGCCATTTCTCGGTGTCATCCTACCTGATGCCTGGGATTCGGACAACAGCTTATATAGGGGGTATGTGTTCTCCTATGGCCCATTCCGAATGCGATGCGAGTTGGGAATCCCAACCCCCGGGCCTGTAAGCAGGGGAACACGCCGCCTTGAGGGCGCAAGTCGAAGGATTCGTCGGTGTGATCGAGTCCGATGCGATGCAAAGCGAGCTGTGTGGAAAAAGTCGGAAATCGGGGGGCCTGGCCATTTCTCGGTGTCATCCTACCGATGCCTGGGATTCGGACAAATAGTTTATATAGGGGGTATGTGTTCTCCTATGGCCCATTCCGAGTGCGATGCGAGGTGGGAATCCGAACCCCCGGGCCTGTAAGAAGGGGAACACGTCGACTTGAGGGCGCAAGTCGAAGGATTCGTCGGTGTGATCGAGTCGGATGCGATGCAAAGCGAGCTGTGTGGGAAAATTCAGAAATCGGGGGGTCTGGCCATTTCTCGGTGTCATCCTACTGATGCCTGGGATTCGGACAAATAGCTTATATAGGGGGTATGTTTTCTCCTATGGCCCATTCCAAATGCGATGCGAGTTGGGAATCCGAACCCCGGGCCTGTAAGAAGGTAGAACACGTCGACTCTGAGGGCGCAAGTCGAAGGATCTGTCGTCGAGATCGAGTCCGATGCGATGCAAAGCGAGCTGTGTGGAAAAAGTCGGAAATCGGGGGGCCTGGCCATTTCTCGGTGTCATCCTACCGATGCCTGGGATTCGGACAAATAGCTTATATAGGGGCATGTGTTCTCCTATGGCCCATTCCGAGTGCGATGCGAGGTGGGAATCCGAACCCCCGGGCCTGTAAGAAGGGGAACACGTCGACTTGAGGGCGCAAGTCGAAGGATTCGCCGGTGTGATCGAGTCCGATGCGATGCAAAGCGAGCTGTGTGGAAAAAGTCAGAAATCGGGGGGCCTGGCCATTTCTCGGTGTCATCCTACCGATGCCTGGGATTCGGACAAATAGCTTATATAGGGGACATGTGTCATTCGGCATGGCCCATTCCGAATGCGATGCGAGTTGGGAATCCGAACCCCCGGGCCTGGGATAAGAAGGGGAACACGTCGACTCTGAGGAAGCGCAAGTCGAAGGATTCGTCGGTGTGATCAGAGTCCGATGCGATGCAAAGCGAGCTGTGTGAAAGTCGAAAATCGGGGCCTGGCTACTGGTGTCATCCCACCGATGCCTGGGATTCGGACAAACAGTTTATATAGGGGGTATGTGTTCTCCTATGGCCCATTCCGAGTGCGATGCGAGGTGGGAATCCGAACCCCCGGGCCTGTAAGAAGGGGAACACGTCGACTGGAGGGCGCAAGTCGAAGGATTCGTCGGCGTGATCGAGTCCGATGCGATGCAAAGCGAGCTGTGTGGAAAAAGTCGGAAATCGGGGGGCCTGGCCATTTCTCGGTGTCATCCTACCGATGCCTGGGATTCGGACAAATAGCTTATATAGGGGGTATGTGTTCTCCTATGGCCCATTCCGAGTGCGATGCGAGGTGGGAACCCGAACCCCCGGGCCTGTAAGAAGGGGAACACATCGACTTGAGGGCGCAAGTCGAAGGATTCGTCGGTGTGATCGAGTCCGATGCGATGCAAAGCGAGCTATGTGGAAAAAGTCAGAAATCGGGGGGCCTGGCCATTTCTCGGTGTCATCCTACCGATGCCTGGGATTCGGACAAATAGCTTATATAGGGGGTATGTGTTCTCCTATGGCCCATTCCGAGTGCGATGCGAGGTGGGAATCCGAACCCCCGGGCCTGTAAGAAGAGGAACACGTCGACTTGAGGGCGCAAGTCGAAGGATTCATCGTCGTGATCGAGTCCGATGCGATGCAAAGCGAGCTGTGTGGAAAAAGTCGGAAATCGGGGGGCCTGGCCATTTCTCGGTGTCATCCTACCGATGCCTGGGATTCGGACAAATAGCTTATATAGGGGGTATGTGTTCTCCCATGGCCCATCCCGAGTGCGATGCGAGGTGGGAACTGAACCCCGGGCCTGTAAGAAGGGTGTGAAACATCGACTTGAGGGGCGCAAAAGTCGAAGGATCTGTCGGTGTGGATAGGAGTGATGCGATGCAAAGCGAGCTGTGTGTGGGAAAAGTCGGAAATCGGGGGTCTGGCCATTTCTCGGTGTCATCCCACCGATGCCTGGGATTCGGACAAATAGCGACCTAGGGCATGTGTTCCCCATGGCCCATTCCGAATGCGATGCGAGTTGGGAATCCCAACCCCCGGGCCTGTAAGAAGGGGAACACGTCGACTTGAGGGCGCAAGTCGAAGGATTCGTCGGTGTGATCGAGTCCGATGCGATGTAAAGCGAGCTGTGTTGAAAAAGTCGGAAATCGGGGGGCCTGGCCATTTCTGGGTGTCATCCTACCGATGCCTGGGATTCGGACAAATAGCTTATATAGGGGGGTATGTGTTCTCCCATGGCCCATTCCGAATGCGATGCGAGTTGGGAATCCGAACCCCCGGGCCTGTAAGAAGAGGAACACGTCGACTTGAGGGCGCAAGTCGAAGGATTCGTCGGTGTGATCGAGTCCGATGCGATGCAAAGCGAGCTGTGTGGAAAAAGTCGGAAATCGGGGGGCCTGGCCTTTTCTCGGTGTCATCCTACCGATGCCCGGGATTCGGACAAATAGCTTATATAGGGGGTATGTGTTCTCCTATGGCCCATTCCGGAAGTGATGCGAGTTGGCAATCCGAACCCCCGGGCCTGTAAGAAGGGGAACACGTCGACTTGAGGGCACAAGTCGAAGGATTCGTTAGTGTGATCGAGTCCGATGCGATGCGAAGCGAGGTGTGCGCAGAAAGTCGGTAATCGGCACGTATGGCCATTTCTTGGTGTCATCCTACCGATGCCTGGCCGTGGTCTGGACCAATTTTCGAGCGCCGAATGTTTCTGGATAAAAGTCGGAAAACGGGGGCCTTGGACGATTCTCGGTGTCATCCTACCGATGCCTGCGATTCGTACAAATAGCTTATATGGGGGACATGTGTCATTCGGCATGCCCCCCCCTGCGCGCCCCTCAAGCGTGACCGCGATGCTGCTCGAACGGATGAAGGATTGCGCGGTCAGTTTTAATCGAGCAGCATCGCGGTCACGCTTGAGGGGCGCGCAGGTCGCCCGAGACGAATGCATGCAGTACACCGGATTGTTGTGCAGTGTCTCCCTCGACGTCCTAGAACGGTCTCGGCTTCGGATGAAACTCGCGAACACGTGCGGCACTGGTAGCCTTTCGGAAATCGTCCATGTCGTGTCCAAGTAGGGGACTTCGACGGAGACACTGCACAGGAATCCCTTATACCGCATGAGGCGCGGACTCTCTATTGCTATGCGGCGGCTCCCTTGCATACTCCCAACGGTCCCGGTAGCGGATGCGGCTCGGAAGAGGGGTGGGGCACTGGTAGCCTTTCGCTAAGTTTGCCGGGACCAAGTAGGGGATGACTCGGGAGCCGCCGTTTAGCGGTTGTGTGGCCGTGGTCTGGGCGAATTTTCGAGCGCCGACTGCTTGTGGAAAAAAGTCGGAAATCGGGGGCCTTGGACGATTCTCGGTGTCATCCTACCGATGCCTGGGATTCGTACAAATAGCTTATATGGGGGACATGTGTCATTCGGCATGCCCCCCCCTGCGCGCCCCTCAAGCGTGACCGCGATGCTGCTCCAACGGATGAAGGATTGCGCGGTCGGTTTTAATCGAGCAGCATCGCGGTCACGCTTGAGGGCGCGCAGGTCGCCCGAGACGAATGCATGCAGTACACCGGATTGCTGTGCAGTGTCTCCTTCGACGTCCTAGAACGGTCTCGGCCTCGGACGAAACTCGCGGAACACGGTGGGCGGCACTGGTAGCCGTTCGGAACGTCCATGTCTGACGGAGCATTGAATGCACAGGAACTTGTACTGCATGAGTAGCGGACTCTATTATATGGCGGCTCCTGCATTACCCCAACGGTCCCGGTAGCGGATGCGGCTTGGAAGAGGGGTGGGCCACTGGTAGCCTTTCCCTAAGTTTTCCGGGACCAAGTAGGGGATGACTCGGGAGCCGCCGTTTAGCGGTCGGGTGGCCGTGGTCTGGACGAATTTTTGAGCGCCGACTGCTTGGGGAAAAAAGTCGGTAATCGGGGGCCTTGGATGATTCTCGGTGTCATCCTACCGATGCCTGGGATTCGTACAAATAGCTTATATGGGGGACATGTGTCATTCGGCATGGCCCCCCCTGCGCGCCCCTCAAGCGTGACCGCGATGCTGCTCGAATGGATGAAGCATTGCCCGGTCGGTTTTAACCGAGCAGCATCGCGGTCACGCTTGAGGGGCGCGCAGGTCCCCCGAGACGAATGCATGCAGTACCCCGGATTGCTGTGCAGTGTCTCCCTCGACGTCCTAGAACGGACTCGGCTTCGGACGAAACTCGCGAACACTGGCGGCACTGGTAGCCGGTCGGAACCCGTCGCCCAAGTAGAGACTCCCCGACGGAGACACTGCACAGGAATCCCTTGTACTGCATGAGGCGCGGACTCTCTATTGCTATGCGGCGGCTCCCTTGCATACTCCCAACGGTCCCGGTAGCGGATGCGGCCCGGAAGAGGGGTGGGGCACTGGTAGCCTTCCCCTAAGTTTGCCGGGACCAAGTAGGGGATGACTCGGGAGCCGCCGTTTAGCGGTCGGGTGGCCGTGGTCTGGGCGAATTTTCGAGCGCCGACTGCTTGTGGAAAAAAGTCGGAAATCGGGAAATGGACGATCTCCTCGGTGTCATCCTACCGATGCCTGGGATTCGGTACAAATAGCTTATATGGGGACATGTCATTCGAGCATGCTCCCTTGACCAGCGCGCCCCGCGATGCTGCTCGAACGGATGAAGGATTGCGCGGTCGGTTTTAATCGAGCAGCATAGCGGTCACGCTTGAGGGGCGAGCAGGTCGCCCGAGACGAATGCATGCATTACACCGGATTGCTGTGCAGTGTCTCCCTCGACGTCCGAGAACGGACTCGGCTTCGGACGAAACTCGCGAACACGGGCGGCACTGGTAGCCGTTCGGAAATCGTCCATGTCGTGTCTAAGTAGAGGACTTCGACGGAGACACTGCACAGGAATCCCTTGTACTGCATGAGGCGTGGACTCTCTATTGCTATGCGGCGGCTCCCTTGCATACTCCCAACGGTCCCGGTAGCGGATGCGGCTCGGAAGAGGGGGGGGGCACTGGTAGCCTTTCCCTAAGTTTGCCGGGACCAAGTAGGGGAATACTCGGGAGCCGCCGTTTAGCGGTCGGTTGGCCGTGGTCTGGGCGAATTTTCGAGCGCCGACTGCTTCTGGAAAAAAGTCGGAAATCGGGGGCCTTGGACGATTCTCGGTGTCATCCTACCGATGCCTGAGATTCGTACAAATAGCTTATATGGGGGACATGTGTCATTCGGCATGGCCCCCCCTGCGCGCCCCTCAAGCGTGACCGCGATGCTGCTCGAATGGATGAAGGATTGCCCGGTCGGTTTTAATCGAGCAGCATCGCGGTCACGCTTGAGGGGCGCGCAGGTCGCCCGAGACGAATGCATGCAGTGCACAGGATTGCTGTGCAGTGTCTCCCCGACGTCCTAGAACGGACTCGGCTTCGGACGAAACTCGCGAACACTGGCGGCACTGGTAGCCGTTCGGAAATCGTCCATGTCGTGTCTAAGTAGGGGAATTCGACGGAGACACTGCACAGGAATCCCTTGTATTGCATGAAGCGCGGACTCTCTATTGCCTTGCGGCGGCTCCCTTGCATACTCCCAACGGTCCCCGTAGCGGATGCGGCTCGGAAGAGGGGTGGGGCACTGGTAGCCTTTCCCTAAGTTTGCCGGGACCAAGTAGGGGATGACTCGGGAGCCGCCGTTTAGCGGTCCGGTGGCCGTGGTCTAGGCGAATTTTCGAGCGCCGACTGCTTGTGGAAAAAAGTCGGAAATCGGGGGCCTTGGACGATTCTCGGTGTCATCCTACCGATGCCTGGGATTCGTACAAATAGCTTATATGGGGGACATGTGTCATTCGGCATGCCCCCCCTGCGCGCCCCTCAAGCGTGACCGCGATGCTGCTCGAACGGATGAAGGATTGCGCGGTCGGTTTAAATCGAGCAGCATCGCGGTCACGCTTGAGGGGCGTGCAGGTCGCCCGAGACGAATGCATGCATTACACCGGATTGCTGTGCAGTGTCTCCCTCGACGTCCTAGAACGGACTCGGCTTCGGACGAAACTCGCGAACTCGGGCGGCACTGGTAGCCGTTCGGCAATCGTCCATGTCGTGTCTAAGTAGGGGACTTCGACGGAGACACTGCACAGGAATCCCTTGTACTGCATGAGGCGCGGACTCTATATTGCTATGCGGCGGCTCCCTTGCATACTCCCAACGGTCCCGGTAGCGGATGCGCCTCGGAAGAGGGGTGGGGCACTGGTAGCCTTTCCCTAAGTTTGCCGGGACCAAGTAGGGGATGACTCGGGAGCCGCCGCTTAGCGGTCGGGTGGCCGTGGTCTGGGCGAATTTTCGAGCGCCGACTGCTCGTGGAAAAAAGTCGGAAATCGGGGCCTTGGACGATTCGGCGTCATCCTTACCGATGTCTGGGATTCGTACAAATAGCTTATATGGGGACATGTCATTCGGCATGGCCCCTCTGCGCGCCCCTCAAGCGTGACCGCGATGCTGCTCGAATGGATGAAGGATTGCCCGGTCGGTTTTAATCGAGCAGTTGCCGCGGTCATTACGGAGGGGCGCGTGGTCGCCCGAGACGAATGCATGCAGTACACCGGATTGTTGTAGTGTCTCCCTCGACGTCTCCTGTGAACGGACTCGGCTCTGGACGAAACTCGCGAACACGGGCGGCACTGGTAGCCGTTCGGAAATCGTCCATGTCGTGTCTAAGTAGGGGACTTCGACTGAGACACTGCACAGGAATCCCTTGTACTGCATGAGGCGCGGACTCTCTATTGCTATGCGGCGGCTCCCTTGCATACTCCCAACGGTCCCGGTAGCGGATGCGGCCCGGAAGAGGGGTGGGGCACCGGTAGCCTTTCCCTAAGTTTGCCGGGACCAAGTAGGGGATGACTCGGGAGCCGCCGTTTAGCGGTCGGGTGGCCGTGGTCTGGGCGAATTTTCGAGCGGCGACTGCTTGTGGAAAAAAGTCGGAAATCGGGGGCCTTGGACGATTCTCGGTGTCATCCCACCGATGCCTGGGATTCGTACAAATAGCTTATATGGGGGACATGTGTCATTCGGCATGCCCCCCCTGCGCGCCCCTCAAGCGTGACCGCGATGCTGCTCGAACGGATGAAGGATTGCGCGGTCGGTTTTAATCGAGCAGCATCGCGGTCACGCTTGAGGGGCGCGCAGGTCGCCCCAGACGAATGCATGCAGTACACCGGATTGCTGTGCAGTGTCTCCCTCGACGTCCTAGAACGGACTCGGCTTCGGACGAAACTCGCGAACACGGGCGGTACTGGTAGCCGTTCGGAAATCGTCCATGTCGTGTCTAAGTAGGGGATTTCGACGGAGACACTGCACAGGAATCCCTTGTACTGCATGAGGCGCGGACTCTGAGGTGGCGGCTCCTTGCATACTCCCAACGGTCCCTGTGAGCGATGCGGCTCGGAAGAGGGGTGGGGCACTGGTAGCTTCTTCCTAAGCTCTACGGGGACCGCGCAGGGATGACTCGGGAGCCGCCGTTAAGCGGTCGGGTGGCCGTGGTCTGGGCGAATTTTCGAGCGCCGACTGCTTGTGGAAAAAAGTCGGAAATCGGGGGCCTTGGACGATTCTCGGTGTCATCCTACCGATGCCTGGGATTCGTACAAATAGCTTATACGGGGGATGTCACAAGGCTGAGGTGAGCGAGGCGCTCGAGGAGCATTGGAACTAGTCCGAGTGCGGTTCAGGCAAGCTGAACCCTTGGTATTGCAAGTTATGTGCGGTGCGAACGTCAATGTGTGAGCCAAGGCAAGTCGCAGTGGTGAGGCGAGTTGGACACAAGGAGTTTATTGGACACAGAGTCTAGGACTCGTCCCAGTCCACACCGAGTCGAGGAGCCATCCGGCGATCCGTTGGGCATTAGCTAAGCCGTGAGGCGCAATCCAAGTCTGTCGTCTACGGAAGTAGGCCGAGTTGCAGTGGAAGCTAGGTGCTTAATGTTAGTGTTGCAGAAAGTGTCGAGGCGAGTTGGGACAGTATGGTTCTAGCGTCAAGGCCGAGTTACTCATGGTAGCGCGGGCAGAATGCAGCATGGAGCATAAAGGAGTGCCGAGTCATGCCAAGGCATGGCGAGTTAAGGTAGGTTGTGCCAGAGTAGGGGTGCAACTCTACAAGGTGAGTTGGACTCGCCCAAGTGTTAGTCAGACGATGAAGGTCTGCAAAGGTCATGCCAAGTCATGACATAAGAGTTAGTCAGGCTAAGATGAAGAGTCTGCAGTACAAAGTGAAAGACCCTATGGGCTATGAAGTAGTACAAGGATCTAAAGGCAGTAATTGGGGAGTTGGGATTCAGCTAAGTGGATCCCCACGTTCGATGGTATTAAGGAGGAAATTGGGGCCCTTGGCCATTCCTCGGTGTCATCCTACCGATGTCAGGGATTCGTACTAATAGCTTATATAGGGAGGTATGATCGTTCGAAAGAAGGAACATCATAGGGATGCAATCAAGTGCACCGAGAGTTCACGGCTAGATACCAAATGGTAAGGGTATCTCGTGCTCTTCCTTCCAGGAGCGAAAGAGAAGTAGCTCCCGCCTTGAGTCAAAGAAAGTGACTCAGGTGTCCATTATGGTTATTAGGGACGAGGTAAGATCTCGTTCCGCCATAACTATGAAGAGAGTGGTTGTGTGGTAAACCCGACGTCCCGAACCCTGTGAAGAAAGTCACAGGGCCAGCATGAGAAGGCTCTACGGTGTGCTACCAATGGGAGCTGGATGTTGGGACTCATCCCAAGAGATGAGACAAAGCGAGACACAAGGTTGGGCGAGCTACATATCCGAGTCAGGCAATCTCATGTGAGCCTGGGGACACAAGAGCGAAAGCTAGTTCTCAGCATTGGGTGTGCAAAGTCGAGGAGTTGCACAAGGTGAAGGTGTGCTCCCCGCAAAGAAGAGCTGGGCCATGTCGTGCAAGGCACACATGGGCACCACGAGTAATATTGAGGGTTGGTGTAAGCTTGGGGAAGATCTCAGTCCTCCACAGTAGGGCAAAGTGAGGTACTCAAGGGCCAGTCTCATCCGTATGGTGTACAGCTGATGTTTGATCTCAGAAGGGTTGCGTAATGCAACGGGATGCCGTTTGAAAGGTGGAACCAGGTCGGACTTGGGAAGGAGCTTAGTAGGTATGTGAGATCAAAAGTCAATAATCATGGAGGCAGTGGACCGAGTGAGTCAGGGATCTCGGGCTCAATGCAAGAAGGAGGAAGTCAAGTCCTCAAAGAGCTAAAAAGGAATTCATCAAGGAGTTTGACGTTGGATCCAGGAGCGCTCAGAGAGCCAGTCTGTGTGAAGGGCGAACTCAGAGTTCAAGGTGGACGGGTTAGTAATCAGTTGTCTTATGGGAGGCACAAAGGATGAAGACTCGGTGGAATCACCAAGACTGCATAGGATGTAGCAGCCGTTCAAGGAAAGTGAACAAAGTTAGACATGGTCGGACCATGCAAGCCAGAAGAGCTCATAGTAGCTCGCAGGTGCGTAATTCCGCGATGCACTTGTAGAAGTCGGGTTCCTTCCAGATGGAGGACTCGCAAGCAAAAGGCGTAATCTGAGAACTTGAAAGGGCTCATCCGCAAGGGAGTCGTGAGTAGAGTTGAGCAGTGCCGCACAAGGTTGGTTTCTCAGGGAGAAATAGGGCATTCGATCCGTGCTCTAGGCCAGCCGTGTGACAGTTGGTATCAGAGCAAATTAAGTTGCTCTCTTCTAATACCCAGAGTCGGTATTGGAAGTGGTTTGAGTTTGGGTATTCTTGGAGGAGGTCGGTTCCCTCCCTCTGAGCCAGACAAAGTCAGCCGGTATGAGCTGAGTAAGTAATGACTTCATCGGAGACTAAGAAAGAGTCAGGCCAGGGTACATCCGGCAGGGATGTCGAAGTCGTGAAGCTAATGTGAATTCAAAGAACAGGTTTGCGTATGGATAAAGGAGTACCGATATGGGTCTCAGTCCAGTAGTGCAGTCAGGTGTGCGAGCAGATCGTGTAGGCCATCAGGGCGTGTTTCAAAAAGTTAGTCACTGAGAGGTAAAGTCAGTGCAGTGCATCTAGAGAAGAGGTGTAGGCCGGTCTAAATAAAGAGATTAGGATACAGAGGTGATCCGTGGCTGAGTTTCAGTGCAGCACAGTTTTTGAACCAAATTTGGGAGTCTGCGTATCTCTTTGGGGTACCGGAAGAGGATTTATATGGGGACCTCTTTCATAGCGCGGGAGGGGGCAATGACGGAATCGCGCCCCGGAGTTGTGCAGAACTTCTGCGGCAGACAAACATAGGCGGTTTGGTTGGTGTGTTGTTAAAGTGAAGCGAATGAAGATAATCTTGCATGCTAAAGGTCTTAGTAGCTCAGTTGCAGCGAAGCAGACGAAGTGTAAGTAGTATTGGGACAGGAACCAATGCTGAGGTTAGGTATTACCATAGAGATGTGGGTACCAAGTTGACATAGTCAGTCAGCGCTAAAGTCGCATCACATGGATGTGCATCGGGGCGAGCCGAGCTCGTATCCCTTAAAGTCGCACACCAGCAGGGTGTACGCCGGATAGAGGCATGATCCGCAAACAAAGTGCAGTTAGTCAACTAGGCAAGTGGTTGCAAGTGATCCTCAATGGTGGGGAGTTGAAAAGGAAGTCGACATAACCTACAAGCTGGGCCAAGATGTCGCAAGTGTTAGGGTATGTCTACAATGAAGCATAAGCCAACAGAGATCCGGATACGGTGGTAAGTGTTGCAGCGGTTTGGTGGATGTCCCCATTAGCAGAAAGGGGTACCTGAGTTAAGTTCAGAGTACAGGGTGTAGGATCCTGACAGCAAGGTCAGATCCGAGGTGAAATCGATGGGGGACCTGCACAAGGCAGTGTTCAGGGTGTAGGACCATTGTCCGGGACATTGGATCCGAGGCGAAATCGAGTGGCGTCCAAGGTTGGAAAGATTTTGACAATCGAAGTAGGCCAAGTCACAAGATGGCGAGTCAGGCTGGAAGATTCAGAATGAAGCAATCAAGTCACAAATTTAAGTATGAAAAAGGATAAAGGCTTCGGAGCTGAGCAAGGTCACAAAAGAAGATGTTGGTTGAGCTTTTGATGCAGTGTAATGGGCACAAGGTGGGTGTAAAGGTGTCAGATGATGGGCACGAAAGACATTCCACGGCAGCATTATGGGTACTCAAGAGAAACAAGGCAGATTCGAAAGGTGCACTCAGTGGGGATGAAGTATACAAAGCAAGGGTGTTGAGGCAACACCAAGGCAGACTCCGAGCAGTTTGCAGAAGTACACCAGGTAAGGGTGGAAAAAAGTACGACAGAGTATTGAAGGAATGCCAGAAGCAAGACGTGTATCGGCAGACAGAAGTTGTTAAGTCTGGAGCTGCTATGACAGGCGAGAGACTCCAAGAGTCGAGTGGGTGCAGGGCACGCCACGAAGCCGTGCTCAATTGGTATACTGGTCGAAGGAGGCTACGGTACTGAAGGGGCATCATGGGCAGACAGGATGGCGTGGCGGATTGAAGCTGTGAAGCCGAAAGTCGAAGGCAGGAATTCAAGAAAAAGTGTCAGAAGAGGGGTATTCTGGTCGACAGAGGCTAGGTACTGAACCTGCACAACAGGGTTGATGCAGTGAGCTTTGAGGGGATGCTGGAAGTGGCTGAGCAGTAAAGGTTGTCCAGTAGGGATGCAATGTTCTCAGAAAGGAGGCAGCTCAGTAAGTTAGTCAAGGTAAGTTAAGACCTTGCAAAGGTGTTGTAGTGTCGGAGACACTCAACCAAAGGCTTCGCTTCAAAAGAGTCTGAGACAAAGGTCAGCGTTTGTAGATCCCAGGGATAGGTGCGTAAGTCTTCATCAGCAAGCAGTCAAGGATGGTTCTCACGTCCGTATGTTCGGCGTCGGGGACGTCGCCTGTTTTTAAGTGGGGGAGAATGTCACAAGGCTGAGGTGAGCGGTGCGCTCGAGGAGCACTGGAACCAGTCCGAGTGCGGTTCAGGCG
>VDFB02221028.1:0-14369 GCA_007258455.2 Sequoia sempervirens | reverse complement strand
AAATAGGGTTAGGGCTAAATTAGGGCAAAAACACAAAATGAATGATTGAGATTGAATTATGAGATAATTCAATCAAGGATTGAAAATGAATGAGACAAGAAAAGATAAAATTGGCATGGAAGATAAGATTGGCACAGAAAAAGAGGTTGTTGGAGAAAAATAAATAATTATAAAATTATTTAATTTAAAAGGGAAATTGAATAATTAAATAATTAAAACGGCATAGGTGAATTCATGGCTAGCAATTCATGGTTGAAAAATTCACCACCAACAATTCTCGTAGAAAAATTCACTGCAAACTTGATGAATTTGTCATGTTGGTGAATTTTCCCACAGTGAATTGTTGACGTGAAATTTTTGTGGTGTGAATCTTCCTAGAGCCAATTAAAATATTATTTAATTATAAAAGACATGTGATAGTTGACTTTTAATTAAAATAACAATTTAATTAAATTAAAAGTGGAGGAAAGGGGGAAAATATTAAATAATTAAAATAGGAATTATTTAATTAATAGGAGAATATGATCTTAGGGATAATCAAATAATTAAAATTATTTAATTATGCTAAGAGGAGGAAGAAATTATATGAAAAATGTCATTTCAAGCTGAAGACATTAGGGTTTTAATTTTTGTTAAAACTAAATAGTTATTGAATAATTTTATTAGTGATTAAATTTTGGTAAGTGAAATTATTTTATATAAAATTTTAATCTTTAATTTTATATAAAATTCATTTTAAAAATGATTGTAAATCATCATAAAAATTGTATTTCAATTTAATGCTTTGTTTCTAATAGTTTGTGGCTTTGAACTTTCATACATTATTTTATTGATTGGGTAGTTTATAAACTACTTTAGAGAATCCTTCCATTCTAATATAAGAAAACTTAATCCTTGCTCACTATTGCAATGACATATAATGATAATTTTTTTGCTTATATCCCCTTCTAATATCATACTATCTACATGGAAAAGACTAATCAAATGTCATTACCAAAAACTAAAACATAGAAAATATATATTTTTAAATTATTAAATAACAATTATTTATATATAATTAATTAAATTAAATAAATTAATATGTTTATATAATATTATATTATATTAAATAAGAATATTATAATTAACAACATAAAAATTAGATTAAGAAAATTATTGATCATATATTTTAAATATTTTAAAATAATTTGATATATGTACTTGCATATATAAAATTGAATGTCTCTATAAATGCATAGTTTTATAATGACAAGACAGAATTATATATCACATATCCTAATGCAATGAATTTTCTAGTGAATTGATGGTGGTGAATTTTCCTTGAGGTGAATTTGTCATGGCCCTGAATTTGTCTTGTACTACTAACTTGTTGAAGAGAGGAAAAACAACTAATGAAAAATGCTAGAAGGTAGTTATTTGCCCATTTTTGCAAGAAAATTTATGACAAGAATTAAGGTGACTGTGTACAGCAGCATTACAAATTGATTGAAGTGGGAACAGGATGCTCCACGTCAGTCACCTATGCTAATAAAATAAAGCATTCCCTGCTCTGCATTTGCAATTTTCTTATAACTGAAAGAAATACAGGTAGAATGATTCCAATATGATTATCAGTTTCTACAAAAGAAAGCCTTGGAGATTATTTATCCACTATTGAAAATATAAGTAAAGTAGGTACGTCACACATTACGAAGTGTAGGAGGTGAAGAAATAATCAATTTCAAAAATGTTGCTTTCACTTAAAATAGCAACCATTTCCTTTGTTAGAAAAAGGCACCCTTTCTACAGGGTATTTGTGCGTATTGCTAAGTTCAGGGGCACTTCGAGGGCTTCTGAGTGTAGAACTATAAAAAATAGGACAGTGTTAATAAGCTGATTTGTCCTGTTAAAGATTGTCACTATAGCGAGCATTCAGAGTGTAATGAGTACGCAGAGAAGTGTTGAAAAGACATTGATAAAATCTATCATACAATTTTGATTTTCCAAGACTTATATTACTTCAAGACCAATATTATCCCACAAAAACATAAAAAATCCTTTAAATCACAAAAGACTTTTCTTATTTTCTGCAATGATTTTCTTATTCAATTTGAGAAGTCTTCATAGGTATCTCTATCATTTACTTTCAGTACCTTAATAGTGGATACAACAACCCTTCCAGATCTGGTTGCCTCTTTTGTAATCATGCAAGCACAGGAATGGCTGAACCAAAACATTGCTGGGGAATCAGCTTCTTTGCTTTATAACTCTCTTCACCACCGCCGGAAGAGAGACCTAATTGAGTTTCTGGATTAGAGTTGGCCATGAGCTTCATCCACGAAGAGGAAATCGCTTCACCTGTACACATGCACTCCCAGATGCTCTGAAATAAACAAGTGTCTTTTAATCCCCAAGATCTACATACATATGCTCTCCTCTTGCACACAACGATGATATTGAAGATAAAAAATAAGTGATCTTGTTTTTCTTTTTAGGGGGGCTACCTAGATAATTGATCACTCTAGGGGATGACCTCAACTCCCATGTTTCAAAAAAGTATAAAGAGCAGGGGGTGAATCAAAAGGAACACCTCTTGTAAGTGGAATACTGTCAATCTTTACTAAGACTCTAATAAATTTATACCTTAGAGAAGTGATTTTCGAGAGTGGGTTACCCTCTCCTCCCAGTTTTTTGGGAGTATTCCCTTTCATCTATGGATTAAGGCCTCATGTACCCTTGTGGTATATCTTGAGGATACCCCTAGTTGAGCTTGTAAAGTCTAGTCAAAACTTATTAGCTGTACCCACTTGAGTAGGATAGTTAATGTGTCTTGTGTGTTTGGTTGTTTAGATCACCATCTCCACTTGAAACCAAAGGGGAGATATCCATTCAAAATTGAGCCTTAGGAATTTTCTTTATCATTATATATTTGTGTGTTTCTAATCTTTGAACAAATTGTAAAAATTCAAAAATCATTAAAAATCAAAACATTCCAAACCAAAGTAAAAATTAAAGGTAAAATATATCAAACTACCAAATAAGCAGAGCTTAAACAAGACCTTTTATTGGCATTGTCTTATTATCCTTAGTACTATTTGAGGAGTGGATAACTTTTTGGTATCTTTTCATATCATTGTAAAATTTTATCACAGTTCAAATTGGATCCCCTATCTTTTATTTTATCATATCATTTGTGTATATATCAATATCTTGAGAGTCATAAGGCTACTCTTGAGTTGGAGATCTCCACCCTTTAGCAAGTTGGCATGCACTCACAAGTCTAGTTCAAATGGACTCAATATTTATCAGATCTTGCTTGGACTCATAAGTCTAGTTCAAGTGGGATCTAACATTGTATATGTTAATATCATTATTATCATTTGGAGATCCAACTTAGCTTTGATCTATTTTACTTTTGAGAAATAAGTATCAAAATTGTTGAAAGAAAATCTTATTTTATCTAAGGTCTCAAATTGCATATTCCAATTACAAGATCTCAATATAAGAAAAGCATGGAATCTTATAAAGAAGAGTCAAGCATTATAACAAGCATGAGTGTCGGTCAACATAAGCAGGGAACATATTCAAACCTACCCTCCCTTCATGATGAGACTTTAAGGGCTCCTTATGTTGAAGATGATCAAGAACCAACATTAGAATACTTACAATAATTTGAACAAGACCCTATAGTAATGAGAGTTTTGGATCTTTTATTTAAGAATAATCCTAATCATTACCTTCAAATGTTAGTGCAACATGGTGCCAAGCTACCCTATAACTTTGAAATTCCTAGGCATAAAGAACAAGATCTTATAACATTCACTACATCTCACACTTTGGGAGAAGCAAGTCAAATCAACACATCAATGAGAAACGTAATTCTATCACAAATGGACACAATATCAAAAAATCCAATTTAAACGTCAAGGGAAAAGGTGGCCAGTACTTTCATGTTCACCGCCGTCTCCATCTAACACCTCAAAATTTTAATGGAAAACCTATCAAGAGGCACATCAAGATAAATTCACACAAGAAAAATCACCTACCTTTTGGTAGATCTTATTTAAACATGGGTATCTCAAAAATGTAACATATTCCCATTCCACCAAGTCAACCACAACAATATTACATCCAACCAAGTCAATCACAACAACATTATATTCCACCAAGTCAACCACAACAATATTGCATTCTTCTAAATCATCATCAACACTAACAATATTATATTTACACAAGTGCACCTCCATCAACATTCATAAATGACTTGGCTCAACAAATTCAATAGATAGAATTAAAGATGCCAAACATGGAAATGAGAAACACTAGCACTAAGAAGGGTTATACATTGGAAGAAGTATGACCCTAACCTTTTGATAGGTCTTTGAACATGATCCATTTCCCTCAAAATTTTGAAATGCCTAGATTTGACAAACACAAGGGAAGAGGTGATCCAAGAGAACACGTTAGAGAATTTTACATAGCTTGTCTTGAGGTGTCCTATAATGATGCAATTATCTTTATGTACTTCACTCCTTTAACTTTCTTGCTTCCATTGCCAAATGGGCTTTGCACTTCAGCATGCCTGTTTGAGAACTAATATGTAGCTGCTTATTTGACAAACTTCTAGTGTTACTGTTTCTTGTGTAAACAATCTCCACTGCGATTAGAAATACAGAATATCCTCATAGAGGATAGAGGATATGGTTACTGGGTAGCAAAAAAGCTTTGTTTCTTTAACTTGTTCCAGGAATATAGTTTTTCCTCACATATTTAAATTATTCTTTGATATGTTCAGATGCATTCTTCTAGAAATATAAATCAGTTCAGATGTTTAAGTATATCTATCTGAAAAATACCAAGAGATTTCAATCTCAAAGCATCTAACATACCAATGTGATAAATTCAAGATAGATGCCTTGAGATTAATATCTCTGTACATTTATCAAATAAATATATTGTATATTTAAGATATGTAAAGCTAAAATGAAATTTTTAATTAAAAACTAATATTATATTTTTATTAAAGCTTAAAGGTGTGACTTTTATAGAGCTATAAAACTTAATCTTTAAAACATAAATGAAAACATCTGATTATTATAATTTTAGGCGGGCCATTTTTTGTAAACCACGTACAAACATTATACATCACCACCATCCTCAGCTGTAGCTGTGGGTTATACGCCTCTCAGCATAAATATTAAAGATAGTACCTGCATCCCACTAGTAGTTCGATGCCAAAAAAATTCTACAATATTTAAGATTCCTGCCATAGCAGTAAAACCTCCCATTTAATCAGAATATGACACCACTTAATGACCACTACTACCATAGGAAATGCTTATAGTGAAAAGCTGGTCAGATTAAAAAATGACAAACTGTTGACGTATATATTGGCCTTTCCCATGAGATATTTAGCATTCTATGATTATTCTGGCACAAGGAATTGATTTGATAATGTCCCATTTCTTCGGTCTCTGTCCTTCAGGCTCACTGCAAATGCCGTCCGAGAGATTATTCCAATAACTAGAGATCCATATACATCTATTTCTAGTGTTTTTGCTGATATGAGGAAATTAAAATATTTTCACTCTCATGGTGATAAGGTTTGATAGGCCATACTACACTTAAAATTGAATTATGAACCAATTTTTCACTTCTGCAGCTGTAATACTTAGCCATTATCCTTGACTCTTTTATAATGTATGGTCTTTGATGAATACAAGGCATTTGTCCCTATCATAACAATTCCCAAATACTGCTCCCTGCAACTTGTTGATTGCATAAACCCCGAAAGGCCGCCATGAGTGCATTTTGAAGAGTGGTTCTCCTCATCAGTACGCAAAACCGATCTTTTCACTTCGCAATCATTTCATGCCGTTTTGTTTTCAACAATATTTACGATGAACATGCCCGTGCGGGTCATGCCGTTCAATATAAGCAATGAAGCCGAAGCCTATTCATACCAGAAAACAGCTTAAACATCACCATCTGCATTTTCAACACGGCGGGTTCGAATTTTCTCTCAGTGCCGACATTGCAGCAGTTCATTTTCACTTATTTTCAATAGCACCCAGTTTCGGCCATTTATTTATATCAATGGCCACTGTTTTTTCTTCACCTTTAAACACTTACCAATCTCGGAACAGTAAAGCCCCGACATATAGCCACATAATTCATTTAGCAAAGCTTTCTGTTATACGCAGCGGGCCTTACTATCGATATTTAACGCTTTCTTTCAATATCAAGAATTACCTTCCATTTTGTTGTTTGAAATCATAGTAAAGCTTGGTTGGCCATGCAAAACTTCATATAACATGAAGCAGTTTTAAGCAAAGTCATTGTTTACCTGAAAACACAGTTAATAGAATTTCAATATTCGCCTCTGACAGCCAATTGTCGTCAAAGAAACTGTTTCACAGTGAACGCCGAATTTATCTGTAAAGCTTTCATAGACGCGACAACATTAATTGATACGATCTGCAAAGTTTTCTATTAGATTCCATCACTCTCTACTCGGTGAACTTTCGATTATAGAGTATTTTATTGTAGATTAGCAATCATTAGGTTTCCTTCGGTTTGGATTATCTGGCTAATTAGAAATATGGACGGACTATCTGAGGCCTAATTATTCACTCCATCTCCATCGTTCTTTACTGAAATGATTAGTGTGTGGCAAAGCCCATAAAGAACGACGGAGATGGAGGTGGGGATGGAGGTGGAATATGGATGGGATCCGTTGCATGATGCAATTTCAAAGGTTAAGCAATTCGTGGAAGGGAAGGTCCAATTCGGAATTGAGGAGTATATGATGATTTATGCTGAAATCTACAATAAGTACTCGATGATGAGTTCTCGGAATTGGAAATTGATGCAGTCTAAATATGAGAACTTTACAAGATCATATCAATTCAATATTTGTCCCCGCACAATTGATGCAGTCTGAATATGAGAAAACTTTAGAAGATCATATCAATTCAATAGTTGTTCCCGCACTGAGGGAGAAAGAAGATGAGAAGATGAGTTTCTTTTGACAGTAGTTGTAAAGCAATGGGAAGATTTCAAACGAATGGTAAGGATTCTATTGAAAATTGTGTTTTTTCAAATTAAGATCTTCCCAAAACCCAATGAAGCTGCTCAGAGCTGCTTCCTTAAAATGGTCTATAATGGAGTTTTGCATAGTAATGTGCAAGCTGCTATGATGGTTCAAATTAATAAAATGCGAGAGGGTGAGAGAATTCTTGATGGGACTGTATTGAAGAAAACGTTGCGAGTATGCTGTGGGATTTTGGGATGGACTATTATAAAGATTTAGAGTTGGCCATTTTTGAAAACACCGCCGTATACTATTCGAGAAAGGCTGCTTCATGGATATGTGAGTACTCTTGTCAGGACTACTTGTTGAAAGTTGGCAAGTGTTTAAGGTTGGAGAAAGAAACAATTTCAATGCATTGTGTGCATCAGAGTAGCCGAGCTAGGTTTGTAGAAATGGCAGAAAATGAACTTCTTTGCAAGTATGAATGTCAGCTTTTGGAGGAAGATTCAGATTGCCATTCATTGTTGAGAAATCACAAGATGGGTGATCTTTCAGAGATGTTTAAGCTGTTTTCTGGTATAGATAAAGGCCTTAAGCTCATTGCCAAAATATTTAGACAGCATGTTACCGGGCATGGTGCATCATTGGTTAAACATGGAGGACAAATGGTGGTAGAGGCAATAAAGGCAAATAACAAAAAAGAAATGATTGCAAGTGAAAAAGATCGGTTTTTGAGAACTGTTATCCAATTGCATGAGAAATACTTACAATGTGTGGAGGAGAATTTTATGAACCACTTCCTTTTCAAAAATGCACTCATGGCGGCCTTTCAGGGTTTATGCAATCAACAAGTTGCAGGGAGCAGTATTTGGGAATTGTTATGATAGGGACAAATGCCTTGTATTCATCAAAGACCACTTCCAAACACTAATCATTTCAGTAAACAATTTTTTCTGTAAATATATAAAACATTTTTATAGTTTACACCTATATGCAGCATATCTATAGTCTTTTATGTAAAACTGTAGAGGAAAACACAAAAGAGCTGAATATCTGATGCTCTAAATGGATTGATATAAGTTTTCTAGGGTCATTCTTACAAGTAAAAGAATGCTTATGGTGTTGATAGTGAGGTCAATGGCATCAACTAGGGTTCTAATCTTGGGAAGTTTCCCACCTCGGCAGCAGGCACAAACCCTTGAAAAACTGGCACAATAAAGTTATAAGCAAATACTAATGGTGTTAATATCGAGGCCAATGGCTTCAACTAGGGTTTTAATCTTGGGAAGTCTTTCACCTTGGCAGCAGGCACAAATCCTTGAAAAAACTTGCAGAATAGGCCCAAGTGTAAGATTCGCCCTCAGCAAAAGGTTACAAAAGCAGGCCTTTAGCAGGTGGTCGAGACGTAAAAAAGGGGCTGTTGATAAATATTCAAATAAATTTATAGCTTCATCAAGAAAATTTGAACAAAAATTTAAATAAAAAAGTGGAACTATAGAATAATGTTTTTCTCTTGTCCCAATTTCTATAGGAGCACCTAATTGATAATTTTTGTGTACCAAGAGGTGGATTTGTGATTTTCCTTTTAGCAATTTCATAGAATGAAATGCATAAAAATATAACTTTGATATGGCTGTAGCATTGCCTAAATGTTAAAGAATGCTAATAGTGTAAGTTGCTGGCACGTTACAGTGCAGTTTCACCCCCAATGATAATTCGCTTGTGTAATTTAAACATCATGATAAAGCTTCCTAATAAAAAGAGCAAAGAATACTACAATATCTGAACATGAAAACAGGAACCTCCAGCAAGTTTAATGAAATTACATTCATCATGACTTCCAATATTGCAATAAATTTTAGCTTCATCAAAAAAATTTGAACAAAAATTTAAATAAAAAAGGTGTAACCACAGAATAATGCTTTTCTCTTGTCCTAATATCTATTAGAGCACCTAATTGATAATTTTTGTATCCAAATGACGGATTTGTGATTCTCCTATTAGCAATTTCACAGAATGAAATACATTAAAATAACTTTGATATAATTGTAGCATTCCATAAATGTTAAAGAGTGTTACTAGTATAAATTTCTGACATGTTGCACCACGGTTTCACATTCAATCATAATTTGTTTGTGTAATTTAAACATCATCATAAAGCTTCCTAATAAAAGAGTAAAGAATATTACAATATCTGAACATGAAAACCAGAACCTTCAACAATTTTAATGGTACATCCATCATGACTTCCAAAACATTCACTTACTGTTTGATACTCTTTGCACTAATGACGTTCAATATCTTTGGCACATTGAAAAAAAATTATCCCAAGATTTAGAAAAGAATTATGCAAACTCTGGAAGAGGTAGGAGAACTTAGCAAATTCAGATAAAACACAGGCAACTGACAATGTAATCTATTGGTTAGTTATCATCTGAAATATACCTTATTACAACCAAGAATATTTTGCCTAAAATGTGGACCCAAATACAAGGGTAAAAAGCTCTCTGGAATGCTTGGTTAAAGAAAAGCTATTAGAATATTTGGGCTGAAAATCAACCCAAACGAAAAGCAAACCTTTTTCTAGCTCTTTTAGCAAGATTTACATTCTCATCAAAGAACAAAGCTACAGAGCTTCCGAAGTAAAAGTGACTGCATATCGTTTCCATATATATACAATTTATTGCTAGGTTCGAAAAAAAAAATACATTAAATTCAAAGAAACATGCAAACAAGGAAAAACACACTCTTATGCAATGCTTGTTTAAAAAATAATTTTCTAATATTTGGACTAAAAAACAACCCAAATGAAAAACAAACCTTTTTCTAACCCCCCTCCTCTAAGCTAATCTATATCAATATCACATAACATCCAACCTGATGGAACACTATCCACTTACAATTAATTCTCCATATACTAGTTTTATCTAGGTGCAAAAAGCACCTGAAATTTGAAGAAAAAGATATAACTTACATGAATTTTGTACCAATAGCAGCATGAAACTTGTTTAGAGTGTAAGGAACAGAGAACCATTGGCAACCGCTTCTTCATGTTTGACAACTAGTTGGGGATAAATCTTGTTTCCTGGTGTTGTTCCTTGTGGTGATAAGAAATTCGGAATCAAAGCACCATGATCCGCTTCTTCGTGCTTGACAACTGACTGGGCACAAGCCTTGTTGCTTGGTTTGGTTTGGTTCCTTCTGGCGGTGGGGAGTTAGGAACCGAATGGACTTCTTTTGGAGAAGACAGGGATGGTATGGATTGGTGGGACAATTGATTTTCATTCTGAACTTGCTCCTCTCGAGAAATGTTGTTAATATCAAGTTGCTGGTCTGACATAATAGGGAAGAAAGCAATGGTGGAGCAGGAGACTCCAACCAACAACCGAAATAATTAAAAAGTAGTATCTATTTTGCCTCAGGAACTGAATGGTGTTGTTATAGTAGGAATAACGTGTGTACTTGTGAATGTTGGAATATGAAGAAGTTTGGTAGGTGCACGTAAATATGAGAACATCTGACGGCTGGAGGTTCTCTTATATGTGTTCAGCAGATGTTTGTGATTTACAGGGAAACTGAATTATAATTATTATTTTTAGGGGCATGGTTTTGTTTTTAACTTAATGTAAAGGAGTTCTCAACTATAATTACGAGATTATAGTTTTAACACCTCCATGCATGCATTCCTTTGCATGATATTGCTCGTGATTGACATTTTTTCAGGGTGTCTTTTTAAGTAATGTTCTAGTCTAGTGGCCTTTATGTTGCCCTTCCTTCATATAATTAAATGGATAGAAATAGATGGAATCTAGTTAAAAAAGGGAAAATGGATAGAAATAGAAATATGTATAAAAAATATTTTAAATTAGAAATAGATGGAATCTAGTCTAAAAAAATAAAAATGGATAGAAATAAAAACATGCATAAAACATAATTTAAATCAAATCAAATGTAATGCAAACTTCAAAAGAGTGAATGTAGTATGTTGAAGTTGTTGAATACTTGCATGCAGTTGCTCATAATTCAACAGTATGACATTAGCCTAGAAGATGTTCATGTATATGTTGAAATGACAATGGTAGGTGTCTTTTATAGAAAACCAAATTGAAAGGAAGGGTTAGGATTAAAATTCAATAATACATGTCAATCAATGGCCAGGATTGAAAGATGTAGTATGAAATACGGTTAGGGCTAAATCAGGACAAAGGCACAAAATGAATGCCTAAGATTGAATTATGAGATAATTCAATCAAGGGTTGAAAATGCATGAGACAAGAAGAGATAAGATTGACATGGAAGATAAGATTGGCACAAAAAAGAGATTGTTGTAGAAAATTTAATAATTATAAAATTATTTAATTTAGGAGGAAAAGTGAATAATTAAATAATTAAAATATTATTTGATAATAGAAGACATGTGATAGGTTGAATTTTAATTAAAATAACAATTTAATTAAAAGTGGAGGAAAGGGGAAAAACATTAAATAATTAAAATAATTATTTAATAGTGGAGGGAAACATGGAAAATAATTAAATAAATAAAATTTATTTAATTATAGAAGAAAAAGTTAATGAATAATTTAAAAAAAATATTTAATTATAATAGAAAAATGAAAAATAATTAAATAAAATTAGAATTTATTTAATTATGAGAATTAATTAGTACTTTATAATCTTAAGGGATACATAAGTATGCACCTACCAAACTTCTTTATATTCGGACATTCACAAGTACACATGTTATTCCTACTAGAACAACATCATTCAGTTCCTGAGGCAAAATAGATACTAATAACATGTTATTCCACCATTGCTTTCTTCCCTATTATGTCAGACAAGCCACTTGATATCAATAACATTTCTCAAGAGGAGCAAGTTCAAAATGAAAATCAATTGTCTCGCCAATCCATACCATCCCTATCTTCTCCAAAAGATATCCATTCGGTTCATAATTCCCCACCACCAGAAGGAACAATACCAAGCAACGAGGTTTTTGCCTAGTCAATTGTCAAGCACGAATAAGCGATTGATGGTGTTGTGGTTTTGAATTTCTTATCACCACAAGGAACAACACCAAGCAACAATATTTATCCCTAACCAGTTGTCAAACATGAAGAAGTGGTTGCAAATGGTTCTATTCCTTGACACTCTAAACAAGTTTCATGCTGCTATTGGTACAAAATTCATGTAAGTTATATTTTTTTCTTCAAATTTCAAGTACTTTTGGCACCTAGATAAAACTAGTATATGGAGAATTAATTGTAAGTGGGTAGTGTTCCATTAGGTTGGATGTTATGTGATACTGATATAGATTATGCTTAGAGTAGGGGGTTAGAAAAAGGTTTGTTTTTTATTTGGTTTGTTTTTCAATCCAAACATTAGAAAATTCTTTTTTAAACAAGCATTGCATAAGAGTATGTTTTTCCTTGTTTCTATGTTTTTTTTTAATTTAATGTGTTTTTTTGAATAAAGCAACCAGAATTACATATCAGAATTGCATAAGATAACAGTTATAAGCCGAAGCAGAAAAACAAAGTAATTAATACTTTCTCTATAGGTTGAATTAGGAAAATTAGATGAGGGAAGAAGATTAATTTATGCATGTTCAAATTCTTTTCTTCTAGTTCTTATTTTACGTAAGGTTTTTATTGCATTGCTCTGTTCTTCTCATCTACAACCCTTGTAAAATAAGATACTTTGCAGTGGACAATCCTCATATGCCACAATAATTATAAAAATCTATAACTAATATATATATATAAAATATGCATTAATATATATAAAAATCTGCATTAATTTATATAAAAAATTTGTATTAATATATAAAAAATCTACAGTAATATATATAAAAACTCTGCATTAATATATAGGAAAATCTGTATTAATATATATAAAAACATGCATTAATATATATAAAATCTGCATTAATATCATGGGCTTTAATGCAAAAGGCTGATCAGATAGATTTTTGGCATAATACATGCTCTGAAATTAATTAATCATTTAGAAAAACAAACTATAACTGTGCAGCAATAAAAATTCTCACTACTAAAAGTATCAGAACCCTATAATACAAATCTGAAAACGTAACCTATGAAACGCATGTATTTTCAATTCTATGAAGTTACATTAGAAGCATTTCCCTAAAAACATATACTCTAATATTATTAAAGTTGCTTGCTTTGAGATGTTTGTGTGATAATAACATATATTCTAACTTCATTTGCTTTTAAACCAGTAGAATTGATGAACATGAAGTAAGAAATATGAGTGGAGATGCTGCTAAAATATTTAGAAAAGTTTATCAAAACCCAATAAAAAACACTAAAACAACTTTTGCTTATTAGAAAGTTGATTCTCAAACCCATAATAGTTCTCAGGCAACCACTGCTACAACAGTTACTACAAGGAATAGTAATAATAATTTGTAATGCCTCAAGTGTCAAATTGTTTTAAAATGTAATTGATGGCTATGTGCTGGAAAAAAACTTTGATGAATATGTTTTGAATATTCTTGAGCAAAAAAACCAGAAGCAGCAAAACCCAAGAGGGGAGGTGGCAAGAAGGGAGCTATCACAACAGAATGCTCCTAACTGATGAGGGCGGAGCATTTCCACGGTGTTTGTGGTCCCTTAACAACAACAGTTACAATAATGACTAAAAAAATCCATTCCAATATTAATCGAAACTATGGCTAAAAAAAGCTAATGAACTTCTAGACAGGCACAATGTAATTGCAGAGATTACATTATTGAGAGCATGTTGACAATCCGTATAGTAGTATGGTCCAATAGTTACTCTGACCTACCATAATCATCTATTTATTTTCAATAATTGAGAGACTTAGTGGAAGTTGGGCGGTACCACAGGGACATTCACAACCAAATAAAGTATGGATTTCTCTTACTTTTGATCTCTTTTATTCTGATGATGGATTATGAAGTGTGATCCAAAATATTGATGATAAAAACACAAACACAATCAAAACTAGAAACAAAAATTGATTCATGATTATAGATTATAAAAACTTGATTTCTTTAAATGAACACCTGTAAATCCTATCATACAATGCAGCATACAAAAATAGATTGAGGGATTCAAACTGGCCTACCTCGTCTCCAACACCAACCTCTTTCAGCTCATACAATTCTCAGCAAGACCAGCATAAACGCCGCAAAGTTACTTTAAAACTCTGAGAAAACGTGCACCGAAAAATGCTCCGTTTTGTCTTGCCTCCACACAATACAAACTATATATCAAGGCATGCAATGGCCTAAAGAGACGTTTTGGAGGGTCGGTGTCGTCCGAGCGTGGAGTTCCGACAGAATCTCAAATGATGAGGTTGATTAGTTTGGCT
>VDFB02221020.1:0-14708 GCA_007258455.2 Sequoia sempervirens | reverse complement strand
AGAATTGAGGAAGATGGACCAAGAGAAGAAAATAAGTGCTGAAGCCAAAGATTTTGTAGAAAACATCAAGGATATACATGAGAAGGTAAGAGAACATATTAACAAGATGAATATGTAGTATAAGGCTAAGGCAGATCAGAAGAGGAGGTATAAGGAGTTTCAGATTGGTGATGAAGTGATGGTCCACTTGAGGAAAGAAAGGTTTCCGGTGGGAACATATAACAAATTGAAGATGAAGAAGTTTGGTCCCTGTAAAATTTTGAAGAGGCATGATTCAGGGAATGCATATGAGGTAGAGTTGCCAGATGGATTCAACATTTCCCCTGTGTTCAACATTTCAGATTTGACAGAGTATCATGAAGGTGGCACAGAGGAAGTACCAATGATGGAGCAGTGTGGGATTCTAGCACCTACTTCAGAAAAGGAGGAGATTGAAGAAATCCTGGATAGTCGTGTGGGAAGGAGTACTAGGAACAGACAGTATGAAGAATATCTGGTGAAATGGAAAGGAAGGCACATTGAAATTCATCCTGGCTATCTAAGACAGTAGTTGACTGGTTGGGTTTTCCTCAACCATCTAAGATGTGACGGGGTCACTTCTCAAATTACCCTGGGTGTCTGATGCAGGAGCATCCAGTGGTGTAAGGGCAATCTTGCATCACCCAAAAATAGTTAAATTTCAAGTTTCTTGATTTTTAGATTTTTTACATTTTGGATACCCTTTTCATCATAAAGAAATTCTCAATTTATGGTTTTATTTTCTATTCCTGGGTTGAAATATATTGCAGTTTTAGTTTCCCATATTTGCACCTGAAAATCTTCCGAGTTGGATTTGAGGCACTTAGAACTTCCGGAATGGCCCCAAAACTTGCCAAAATCAGTGTAGCCAATTTTGAGTGCATTCTCGACTTTGAGACCTTTCCAACGGTTCAAACGGTTCGCGAATGGAGCCCGGATCAAAAGTTATGGCCCGGGGAAGTTGGCACACTTTCTAGAAGATACAATTGCAAATGTTCTTTTGAAATTTGAACTTCAAGTTGTAATTTTCGGTGCCAAACCGCCTAAACTCAAATTCTAATGTTGTTTTGGCTCCAAACTAAAGAGGAGCTCTATTTATGGGTGGGTTTCTAATATTTTTGGGTAACTTTTTGGGGACAAGCTCGCATATTGCGAAAGGGTTATTCTGTAGCTTTCTGTAGCTTGCATGTGTTGTAGAACTTGGGGATTTGAGATCCTCTGCATGTAAGAAGCTCCATTCTCTAAATAATAAAATTATTCTCTTGTTTGTGGGTTATTTTTCTGTGTCTCAGGTTGCGCCCTCATCAGAAAAAATATTAAAAATAGGGCTACGCCCCATAGTGGGAGCCAAAATGTGAACACTTCAGCCTAGACCTATTCAAACATGGAAAAATAAACAAACATTAGTCCTCAAACAAGTTTAAACCTACATTCCCCATGAAATTCATTCAAGCATAAGAACATGAAATCAAAGCAAAATATGAAGTAAACTAATAATGAAATCCTATTCTAAATGCTCAAACCAACATCCCATTGGGGAATTGGTGCTTCTTTGATGTGGAAAGAAGCCCTTTCCCAATCCCTTGATAAGCTTGATGATGGATGAAATGTGTGCTTTCTTGATGCAAAATGCTAATAACCTAGCTATGAATGATGAATTCTATGCTAACTTGGATGAAAATTTTGATGAAATCATGGATGCTTGGAATTTAAATGACTATAATCTCTTTGCATGAATTTGTGTATGACTGTGGATGAACTTGTGAATCCTAAATCAATAGAGAAGGCCTCTATTTGTAATGAAGAAGGTTTGAATATTGAACAATAGGATGAATGTGAGATTAAAGAAGAGACCAATGACATTGTGCCACTTGTCAACATGCTAGTGAAGGAGAGTGGAGCACATTTTGAACAATGTGCATGTTAAATGCATCTAGGTGGAATTCAAATTTAAAGAAGTGACTTGTGTAAGGAGGGATGTAAGAGAAATTAATGCCAAGTTGGCTCATATAAGAGATTTTAATGCCAACTTGGAGGAAAAAAGTCATCTGGGAGAGAGAATTCAAATAAGTGGAATATTCCAAGAATATGTCACATTTGAATGAAAATAGAGGAATTAATAAATCAAATAAATTGATTTACATGTGCAACTTGCAAAAGCTAGAGGAATGGAGGATTAGTGTTAGGAGTTAATTAATTATTAATTAACTTAGATGGAATTAGTTGATTGCGACATTTAATTTAAATGCTTAAATTTATTTAAATCAAATGAGAGGATATTGGAAGATTAGTAATTTAATTAAATAAATTTTATTTATTTAACTAAATGAAGATGTGTACCAAGATTCCAAACCTGTACAAACATGAGAGACAAACACTATATTAGATCAAATGCAAGGTTAGTATCATGATTCCTCAAGAAATCCATTTGAATTACAAAGGAAAAGGAATGAAATGAAGAACACAACAAACATAAACCAAAGATATCAAATCCTATTCTAATGCAAAGAAAACTCTTAATCTTTTGAGGGAATTGGTACCAATTAGATGTGGAAAGTGGCCCTTTCCCAATTCCAATGATGCAATGTTGATTGGTGATGAAGAGTGATCCACTTTTTTGATGATTGAAGTATGCTCCAAGATGAAAATCTACATAACCTAGCTAAGATTGGATGAAAATGGAGAAGAATTGCTATGGATTTGAGTATAATAACTTTGCTCAAATTATGGATGATAAAATGAGGAAAGAGACCTCTTAATTGTAGAAGGACAAGATGGGGAAATTCCCAAAAAGAAGCAATGTGGGACTAACTTTCAACCAATGGTAAGGTGCCACTTGTCAAGAGATGGGTGGATGAAGGATATGCACATTTTGATGAATGTGCCCATAAATGCAATTAGGTGATATTTGAAATTAGTGAAATGACATGTAAGAGGGAAAAGAAATGTCTTAAATGCCACTTGGCTCAATGAAAAGATGAAATAAATGTCTTGTTGGAAGGAAAAAGTCTACTTGGATTTTGAATTCAAATTTGAGTGAATATTCCTCCATTATGCCATGTTGAGAGAAAATAGAGATTTAATAAATGAATTAAAACTATTTTCATGTGCAAGTGGCAAAATCTAGAGGATGGGACGTGCATTAGGATTAAATTAATCAAGGTCAATTAATTTAATGAGAGATTTAGGAGATGTGACATTTTTGACTTAGATATATGGATTTATTTAAATCAAAATGAGGGGAATGTGATTTTAGACTTAGTAAAATAAATAATTTGTTTTTATTTAACTAAAGAAGAAGCATGTTAGCTTAAATTAAACAAGATTTAATTTATTTAATTTAATAGACTTTGGAGATTTAATCAAATAAAATGGATTATTTAATTAAATATGGACGTAGGGTTAATTAAATCAGATAAATTGATTTAATTAACAAGAGAGAAAGACTTAATTAGATAATATGATTTATTTAATTAAGAAAATAAAATTGATGAACTTAATGAAATAAGGGTATTCGATTAAATGGTTAGACTTAGGGATGATTTATAATGAAATGGTGTTAATAATTGAGATCAAGTATGCAACGTCAATCAATACATTTTCCATACAAAAGAATATTAGGATAAATAATTAAATAAAGTTGATTTATTTAATCAAAGAGAGAATATTAGAATTTAATTAAATAAAGTTTATTTATTTAATCAAACAAAGAACATTAGGATTTAATTAAATAAAGTTGATTTATTTAATTAAAGGAAGAACATTAGAATTCAATTAAATAAAGTTTATTATTTAATTAAAGGAAGAATAGTAGGATTTAAATAAATAAAATTGATTTATTTAATTAAAAAAAGAATATGATGAAATAACTTGATAACGTGTATTATCTAATTTTTAGGAGGAATTAATTAAATAAAGATTATTCAAGTAATTGGTTAGTGTGGACATGATCAAGGAAGAATCAGTGTTAGTTAATCAAGATCGAATGCATGATATCAATCAGGATAATTTGAGTGTCTACAGAGACCATTTTAGGTGATGAAAAATTTTCTACAAACCATATTGGACATGTTTGGGCTGTTGGTATGAAGATTGGGGATCTAGGTTTTGAAAACCTTGTTGGGATTCATTCAAACAAGCCTAATTAGGCCTTTTCAAAGTGTAGCAGTGATTTTTTGGCTTTGTCATGTCAAAACAACCACCCTTAATTTTTTAATATATTTTAAAAGGGTTTAATGGGTATCCAAATAAGTTTTTCGATCATAGGTTTGAGTTTTATTTTTTAAATTATGTCACAAGAACCTCAATTGCTACGCTCATTAAAGCATAGTGGAAGATTGTGAGAAAAAAATTGTTTGTTTGAAGTGCTAGGGTTTTGGATTTGCAAATTTTATTAAGATTGTGTTAGTTTGAAGTCTCCCACCCTACTATGCATCAATATTGGATAATATATGGCTGTTAGAGTATGCTTATATAATTTTCATATAAGTTATGTATAGATATTTTAATTGAGTGTTTTCATATATCTTAATTACTTTAATAATAAATTAATGTTTCAAATTCTTATAAATTGATATGAAAGGAAACCATTTATAACCAATACTTTCCTTTCTATTGGTCACTCCATTTTTGTGTAAGGGAACTAAACCAATTTAAAAATTGGACCTAATTAAATAGAGGGTATCTAACTCTACCTAGTGTCCATATACCATTGTTGAAGAGTTTCTTAATAGTATTTATGAAGATGTACCACACACCAGACAAAATATATTTGTGGGAAAAATATATAATAATATTTAATGCATATGTTGAAATAGAAGAAACCCTTGAGTTAGGGTGACATTTTACAATACTCCTTATAAAGTAATCCACTCCATGTTATATCTCTAAAATATCACAAATACCATATTATACTCAACACATATACTTAAAATGAATATCACCTACTTTATATAGACCCACTCCTTGTAAAATGCAAGGGAAATCCCAATTAAGGTCTACCCATTACCTAATATAATTAGTTACACAATTTTTCCACCTTACCCACTCTATAAATAACTTAAAGAATTTGTGCCACATATAATCATCTCCATAACATAATGTTTAGGTACATAAAATTCCATCGCTCCTTCACATGTTTTTCTCCCAAATACGAGAAGAAGAAAATTAGTATGACTACCATTAGTTAGTATTGTTGGAAATAAGCAACATTGAGAGGGGGGGTGAATCAGTGTTGTGCAAAAATTAACTTTATTATTTTGACCTTCAATCCACTTAGAATATTTAATCAAAAATAATATGCAGAGAAAGAAAGCAAGAAACCAAACAACCATAACACGGATTTTAACGTGGAAAACCTGTTAGAGGAAAAACCATGATGGATGGCCAATACACAATAAGTTCTGAGTATACTCAAAAGAAATATTGTAAAATGGGAATGCACTTGCATTCAAGCTCACTCCCTAGAGCTCACTTCTCAAGAGGATTGGCTTACTACCCTTAGAAATTTTTGGAATAGATTCAAAATAAAATGAATTGATTAGATAGCATCTACTTTTGCTTGATTACAATTCCAGTTAAGCTCTAATGATGAACTTCTATCCTTTTGACTGATATCGAACTTCTGCTCTACTCTACTCAAGTTTGCACACAAACTCTTTATGCACAAGAGAAACTATGCATGATATCACTCAAATGCTCCTTATATATTCACAACATACACCAATACACCTTCTTCATTATACAAAATGATGTAATCGATCCTCTAAATATATCTGTGACTAGGGATTTAATCAATACAAGTCGACTCAATAAAATTTAAGAATATTTACAATTTGTCAACCTAATAACATAAAAAATTTGATGCGTATCCAAACAAGCCAGCTAGTCCATAGCTAGTACCCAAAATTAATCATTTGAACATAAAAATATCTTAAATTGTTTCACTTAACACATCCACATCGTGCCACATTCATTGAGTTGGCTACAAAAAATTAATAAATAGAAAATATCCTACAAGACCACCAAACTTGTATTGCAACTAATGCAACACCACAAAACTCAATGATAAGATCATCCACATGCTCAACAAGCAATTCTAGAGATCCACAACACAAAATGATGATCTAGTGAAGCTATCTGACTAGATACCCTATTCCACAAGTAATCTGCCTTTAATACACACTATTCCACTTCATCTACCGGTATGACTAGACACTAAACTATGGACCATGGGGATGACTTCAGTTGCCATCAATGACAACATTAGAAGCCATATTCCAACAAGTATAAATATGACTCCATGACCAACCATTCAAGCATGCATATATTATTTTCATAATGATTTTAGCTTAAAGATGTCTAAATCTCTTTGCTTTCCCATATTTTGTTGCATCTATCTAATTCAATTATTCATCATAGTATGTCAAGTATTATACTAGAATGACCATTACTTTTATGATGGTCCATTGGTTTTTTGAAACTTATCCTTTGATAAGATGTAGATCGATAGTGAATGACTTGTTGATTTAATAAATCATATGCCTCCATGAATCTTGTCTCTCACAATGATGTATATTCCTATACAATGGAACCTTTTCTATATATAGAGCCTTCTTTTAATCACCATTTATCTCCACTTTCTCTGTTTAATAAATAATGGGAAATAGTTTCCTCTTTTTTCTTTATATCTATCTATTCTTGTTTTTTATTTGATTCTTTGGTCTAATCTTCACTAGTTTATTGAAATTTCATTACCTTGAACATCTTCTAGTCTTCATTATGTATAATATATTTTAATGTTCCATTTTTCCACCTATACAAAAGCTCAATGAATTTTTACACATTAATTTTTATTATTCCCAAATTATTTAACCATTGATAACCAAGAATAATATATAAACCTTCCCTATCTAAGGCATAAAATTTTAAATATAAAACATATTCATCCATGTAGAGATTTATGTATTACTTTTTTTTTAATATCCTTCACATTTTTTTATTTTTTTTCCTTGATTTTCATTACTCGTGCCTATAGTTTCTTGGATATCTTCATACTAATTAAGATATAATTAATGCTATGGTTTATGGAATCAACCTTATCCTTTTGAATATATCTATGAAATTAAAGGATTTAATATTCCTTCCTTGGAGCTAATGTGTATATAATTTAACCTTAATTTTCTCTTCATAATCCTCTTCTCCATTTCCTTCTCCTTTACTTTCTCATTTTCCTTCTTCCACTTCTTATTCATCTTCCTCTTCTTTTGGAACCCAACTATCTAAGAAGATTTGTTCTATTTTTTTCTAATATATTTTTTAAAATGTATCCTATAGGCCCATTTAAGAGATGCTTCACTCATATGATTAGTAAATAAAATATTAATAATTATAACCTAAGACGAGCCCTTTTAAATTAGAGTCACTATTCTAGACCATTAGCACTTCCATCAAATATATGAACCTCCATTGAAGCTATGGTTTCTAAATTTCTACCCAATAAAAAAAATATCATGTCATTTCATAATTTATTAAACCTCAAAAAATTATAAATAATATACCATTAATTAGTTTTTTGTGAGATTTCTACAAATATTAAAAAAATAGAAAAATTCTATGATTTTGTACCTAAAATGCTAATTTATGGAAAAATATACAATTTTATGTTGAACCCTTTGATGTTGCTTGAATTTGGCATTGATGTCATGTTAGGAATTCTCCTTGCAGGTGCAATATGAAAGGTATATTTGTTAATGTTGGAAAATGTTTTGTAACAACAATCATACACATTATAGTGTTTTGTTTGACATTGAAAAAACACTTGGTTGGGCATATTATTGCACATATTATAATGTTTCATTCATTATCATAAATAAGGTTCTCGATCTTATTATTTTGAGCTTATGATTATTATTTTTTCATGGTGGTGTGCTAGGGTACAAAGGATTTTTGAAATGTTTGTATCATATTTATGAAGGCATCAATTAAGGTTTTGTTTCACAACCTACAATAGTAGGTTAAAGGTACTTAAACAAAGGTTTGAAGAGTGTTTATGATCTTTGTATTTATTAACCCCTTCTACGGCTACTGATTCAACAAGTTAACATTATATAGTTTGAAAAATAAGGTATATAGGGTAAAACAAAGGTTGAAAGCTTGGTGTAAGCAACAACAAGATTAGGGTTTGAAGTTTGAAAAATGAAACATGTCATGATGTTAGGAGGATAGAAAACTAACCAAGATTTCTTTAATAGTGGTGGACATGGACATTTTGAAGATATAGTGGTTTGCACAATTGAAATCTATTAGTTATTTTCAGTTACATTCAGTTCTAAACCATGATATGGTATTATTGAATTTTGGTGGGTTCTTCATTGCTATATATTTTATATGTTTGAGCATGGCTTATGGTTAGAGAGTACACTAAAATTTTTGAGAAAGCATGAATCAATTTTTTAGTTGCTTAATGATCATTATGCTTTGAATGTCAAGGTTTCTCTCGAAACCCTAAATGGGTATTTAAAAATGTTGTTACATTGTTAGTTGGAGATTTAAATTACTAGACTATTTTGTATTAGATGTTATGATTAATGTGTTTTGTAAAAAGAGGTTTATTTTGAAACCCTATAATGTAGTTGATTGATAAAATGTATTCTTGAAATCTTGAAAGAGTTGTAAATAGAAGTTTTTGCTTAAAAGATTGTTGCAAAAAGATAGTGAATAAGGTTAATGTATTGTGTGTGTTCTAGACTTCAAGTTAAATGAAGTTTAGAGGACATGGAATAAATTAAGGGTATAATTTGATATGAGGATTATAGAAACAAAGTAACCCTCCATCATTTACTTTTTATCTTGATTGTTGATAAATGTCAGTGAGATGTCTTTATGCCAATGAGGCAGTTATGAACTTGAAAAGCCAGTGAGGCATATTTTTGTAGCTAGTGAGGCATTTTACTAAGTGGTTTTTCATCCCTATGAGGGTTTTCCACTCATAAAAATATTGTGTTATGATTCTTTTTTGGTCCATGTGATTATCATTTTTCATGCATTTTGGTCTTACTACTTCTTTTATCTACTTTGCAACATTTAAGTTCTCATGATTAAGGATTTTCTATTAGATATTACATTTGGTTACACTCTTGAAATTAAACAATCAATAATTAAAAAGAGACTATGTGTTTTGAAAAACTATTTGGATCAAAGTTGATTATTGAAACACTAATTCACCAACCCCCTGTTAGTGTTTCCCATACTCCAATAAGTGGTATCAAAGCCATACCCTTGCCAAAATTTTAACCAACTTAGGGAATTCCTAGTGGAGTACATTCCATGGAAAATTAGGAAGGTCTTTCTACTTCCAAAGAACCATTATTTTATGGTACTAGATATGATTTTTGGAGATATAGAGTGCAACATTGTATAACTTCTCTAGGTTATGAAGTTTGGCATGCAATTGGACCTGAGTACACTACCACTGCAACACCCTCTATTGCAAACAAGAAAAAGGAATATGAATGTGATGCTAGGGCTCCAAATGCTATTTTTTACAGTCTAACTAATGATGTTCTTGTTAAAATTATGGACTGTAAAATTGGAAAGTCTATTTGGGATAAACTACCTAGTCTTTATGAAGGTGGTGAAAAAGTTAAAGAGGCTAAAATACAAACTTTGAGAGCAAAGTGTGAAGGACTAAAGATGAGTGAGGAAGAGAAGGTAGCTGATTACCTTGTAAGACTCCTAGAAACTATAAACTCAATTCGTGGTCTTGGTGAAACTTTAGAAGAAAGTATAGTTGTTAAAAAGGTATTAAGGTCACTAACACTTAAATATGATCCTAAAATATATCTTGTATAAGAGAGAGGCTTGAACAAACTCACTTTAGATGAAATTCATGGTGTCTTTACAACCTATGAAATGAGAATGTGTATTGATAATCCCACTACCAAAGAAGTTGCCTTTAAGTTTGTGAAAAAGGATAATGGCATAAACTTTGATTCAGAGAAACTAGATGACAATGAGTCTATTCTTGTGAGTAAACTGAAAAGAGGATTAGGTAGGTATAAAGGGAAACTACCTTTCAAATGTTTTAATTGTGGTAAGATTGGTCATTATGCTTCTCAATACCCTAACAAAGACTCTGAAAGTGATGAATAATTTAATAGGAGACAATGAAATATAAAAAAATAACTTTAGAAAGAAAAGCAGTTTCAAAAAGAAGAAAATACTATTCATCACAGATGTTGATGTAACAAACAATGGTATAGATGCATCCATTAAAGAAGGAGAGAAAACCTGTTTATAAAAATCATTAGTCCAAATCAAAATCTAATGAAGATATTACAAATCAATCTGAACTTGAGGTGGATTTTGAGGGTGAGCTAAGAAGTGCTCTAGGATAAATTAAGAAACTCAAAAGGGAGGTTGATCTAAAAAACAAATTGTTGATCTAAAACTTCAAATTGAAAGTTTAGAAGTTACTAAAATGCAATTAGAAGTGAAAGAAAAAGAATGTTGCGGTTTAGAGGAAAAAAAAATTGAATTGGGGAAAGAGCTTGACATGTGTGATAGCATTAACAAACTAGCATATCTTATAGCTAAACAAAGATACCATAAAGATAAAACTAGTCTATGGTTTATGGAAGGCCAATGCTCTCATTTTGTTGAATATCAACATGCAAATGTTACAAATGAATTTTTTTTGAAATCATTAGTTAAAAAAATGAATATTCCATTAAAAAGCAATCTAAATTTCTTTGGCTATTGCTTCTACTATAAACAATATTGGCATAAGGCAATTGAATGTAGGGTTATGTCTAAACAGAGCTCAAGCTTTCAAAATGAAAGACTTTTTCAGACACAACAAAAGAGAAATAACACTCTTTTCAAGACAAATTTTGATAAAAAAAAGTTAGTTTGGAAGACAAATAGGTTGATGAAAAGATAGGAAATATGCTTTATCAAACAACCCTATATGCCAAGAAGAAAGAGTCATCGGTTGTAGAAAATGGATGCTCTCACCACATGCCAAGGGATAAAAGCAACTTTATCAAAATTTAATATTGTGATGGTGGTTTAGTGTGGTTTGTAAATGATGATTATATTCCAATCATAAGAAAAGGTAGTGTCTTTGGATGATAACACATCTTTGCATGAGTTGTACTATGCAGAGGGTCTCAGGCATAATCTCTTATGTGTGACTCAGATTTGTGATCAAGATTTTTATGTTCTCTTTGATGCTTTTGGATGTGAGATTAGAAATAAAATAGGTGAAGTTGTTGCTCCAGGTTTGAGAACCAAAGGAAAAATTTATAATCTACAAGAAACCAAATGCATGAGTATGGTTGATTATTTGAGAGAGAGATTGGATGATCTTCCTCTTATTTATTTTCACCAAATCATTTTATGTCTATTTTTAGGGGGAGCTTCAAGTTTCATTTTATATCCCTATTTTTTTGGTTACATTGTGTTTATGGTGATATCTTTGTAGTATAGTAGTTTTTCAAGTATATTATTTGATAATGTTGCATTGATGATTAAATTTGTTGTCTTGATGGTTGAAATTGCTGCATTGATGATGGCATTTGTTTGCTTTAATAGTTTGTGGTAATTGGTTTCAGATTGGTGATATGGGCTCATGCTTCCTATGTTAACTTAGCAGTTGGTGATGCATTTTTGCTAATACAATTGGTATTGTTTTCTTATCGTGCTTACACTTTATGGCTATGGTTTATAATGCTTTCACAATGGTCTCATGGTGTTCAATCATTGATGTCACTAGTTGATGATTTAAAAGGTAATGTTCTTCCATTTCATGCTTTCCATGTTTGTCTTGTTTATAACAGTGACATGCTAGTTGCAAAATAACTTTTTTTTTCCAACAAATTTACATATGGTTGTGATCATTGTATTCACTTGAAAACATAGAGTAGTATGATCACAAAGAAATGGCAGTGTGCTACTTGAATCTTGGTTATGATATGAAACTATCAATGCATTAATGTTTTGGTAGTTTGAAGGGATAGTTCTTGAGAGAATAATAATTTTTGGAATAGTACCTTATTTTTTTGGTTAATACACTCTTGGAAAAAATCTTTGCCAGTTTTCAATTGAGTTGGTACATGACATGATAAGCTTGAAGACATTGATCTACAACTTTCAAGTATCTTTCTCTCTACTCTCTTGACTCCTTTGAATGAGTATTTGGATTCTTGATGCAAGATAGATTTTAAAGTTAGTCATGTGTTAATTTGTTTCACCAATGATGGTACTCTTGATGGTTATCCAATCTTTGTTGAGATGAATCTTTATTTCTAAGTGTTCATCCTAGATACCTGCTAAATAGTGCCTTTAGTTAATGTTTTTCCAACTTCAAGTATCATCAATGTGTGGCAATGGACTCTTGCATAGTATTCTTGCTTGACAATGTGATGCTTGAATAGTTGTGCTAAAGGATAGTGTGTTTTAGATTATTGATATTGAAACCATGCTATGGTTTGAGGTGGCACTTGTTATGCCTTGACAGTTGAAGTGGTGTTTATCTTGCTTGAAGAATATGCTTGAACTTTATTTGGAACACTTGCTTGAATAGTGGAAGCCTTGATGTTTGAATTTGCACGAACATAGGTAATGTGTTTTTTTCAAGGTTTCTTATAGTGATAAACTATGCTTTTACTATGGTAGTTTGCAAATATCTTTTGTGACAATAACAACTAGTTGAAAGGAAAATAATAGTAAATGTTTACTTATCTGATAATGTAACCTTGCTTTGATAACTAACTTTTATTTACACTTTTCTATGATAATTATACACCTTGATGCTATGACAAGACAGTGGCATGCAATCTATTCATTTTTAATTTCTTGTTGCTTTGTTTGAGATAGTGGTATGTAGTGACTTGCACATAGTATTTTTATTATTGTGAAAAACCTTGTCAAATGGCTTTGATTGTATAAAGAATGAAGTCTTCTTGAGGATGTGTATGGCCATTTCGCTAAGTATGGAGCGAGCTTTTTATGACAATCTTGTAACTAGATTTTTTTGAGAAATTAGTGGGTTTGAATATGAATTCTCATTAGAAGTTGGTTGATGTCTCAACTCTTGCTTGAGATATTAGTCCTTTGAAAGTGATTTGTTGCTACATGGATTGCACTGAGGACAATGAATGTTGATAAGTGGAGTATGTTTTTCATTGATTAGATTGTTCTTTTCTTCAAATCTAGAAAATATGGGTGAATATCATGATGATTGGAGTGCTTTAGCACTCTTGTTGAATAAAATTGATTGCACACATCTTGATAGTATTTGTATGTTCTAGAATGTTTTACTCCATTTTGAAAGGATCAATAGGTTGATTAGAGGTTTTTTTTCCAAGAACACTTTGTTTATTACTATTTTTGATTGGCCATGAAAACTTGAATATGAAGACCAAGTGGCAGGTGTCTTGAGCCAGTAAGACTTTTCTATCTTCAATAACATAATACATATATGCACGGTTTCAAGAGGAGTTTCATAGTTATCATTTCTTGTATGGTTTCTATATATAGCTCTTAATGTATAGTGAAGTATTCATTCAATCAATTTTGATTCATGATTGACATGTGTGATTTTACATGGATATACAGTGAAAATTACACCATTTTTCTAATATGGCAATGATATTCATGGTTGACATATATGCTTTGATAGTCTTCTTCACTATGGAAATCATTATGATGCATTGTGATAGTGTTCTTATTGTGGCTTACGTATTTTGAATCTAACAGTTTTTTTATGTTCATCGTGACAATAGTTCATAAGGCTTATCCTATTGGTATTCTGATACATGGCTTTTTTACATAGGTTATCTAGTGGGTATTCATTACTTTCATAGTTTCTTTTGTTTCCCCCCTTTATTGTTCTTTGGCATTTTTGTCAAAAGGGGGAGATGAAAAGTTCAACATGCTTTGGTATTCATGCTTCAACACACTTTGGTATTAATGCTTCAACATGCTTTAGTATTCATGCTTCCATTTGGTATTCATAAAACATGTATTGTGGTTTCCTTACCGAGAGGACAACATGTATCTTCAATTTATTTTTGCAAAAATCATTACATAGGGGATATAGTGTATTATCACAAAGACAATATGTATATCATGTACAGTCTTGCTACATTTTGACTATTTCAATGCATGATAATGTGATCAGCTAGGTATTGATAGTGGCTTTGATTATTGACATAATGTTGTTTCAATTTCATGTTACTTTTGATAGATTATCTCAATGATCTTGATGATGTTGATATTTCTTATGCATTTGGAAATTTTGACACTTATATAGGTGACACTCTTTGATGGCAGTGGCAGGGTTTGTCATCAATGCCAAAGGGGGATTTTTTTGACCTCTTTGACGTTGCTTGATTTTGGAATTGATGTCATGTTAGGCATTCTCCTTGGTGAAATATGAAAGGTCTATTTATTAATGTTGGAAAATGTTTTTTCACGAGCATCATACACATTATAGTGTTTTGTTTTGTATTGAAAAAACACTAGGCCGGGAAGATTATTGCACATATTATGAATGTTTCATTTATTATCATAAAGAAGGTTCTCGAGCTTATTATTTTGGGCATATGATTATGTTTTGTTCATGGTGGTGTGCTAGGGCATGAAGGATTTTTGAAATCTTTGTATCATATTTATAAAGGCATCAA
>VDFB02221019.1:0-13144 GCA_007258455.2 Sequoia sempervirens | reverse complement strand
AGATGATTTATTGGAATCCTCTGGAAGTGGTCTAATGATATGATTTGGTGATTTATTGTGGTTATGTTTTGGAAGTGGTCTTTTAATACTATGTTTCCTTATGTGTGTTTTAGCTTTCCATGCTTGGAGTTTAGTCTTGTGTATTTGTTTAGATGTTCTTGGTCAGGGACCCTTTCTTATCTACTCCTAGCACGAGGGTGGTCGGGTGGAACGTGCTACGTACCCCATTGGGTTCCCTATTTTGTAGATGTACCTTTCAATGTAGATTTTTGCAGAGATAGTTTGATCCAGAGTTATATGCTTCTAGATGCATATTTTTACTTCTGTCATACTTTGTATATTGATATGTTACTCTCCCATGTATTGGATAGACCTATGATGTAATCTTGGGTAATTGCTCAATGAGATATATTTGTAGAATGATGTAATGTATTATCACATTTTGTAATTCATGCTTTATCCATAATTGTAAATAACCTTGATGTTGTGTTATGTTCGAGAAATTAAGTCCTTTACATTTCCAAGTTAAATTTACTATGAATACATGTATGGTTTCTATATGGATCATTCTTGTCTTATTGCCTATCTTTAATAAATGTTTAAATGATAACATGTGAATGGATGAGTTACGTTAGTAGAATTGGTAAATTACTTTTATCAATTTTGTTATTGGATAGATTACGTAATGTCACCTCGTGTACCCCAAGGGACTTAGGTGTTTAGCTTGTAATCGTTAGCTATGTTAGTTGCATTAGTAAACTTAGTGTTTATACTTTATGTTTTCAAAAAAAAAATTGTTGTGTTTTTAGTTGTCCTTTGGGGTTTGCGCGATGGGGCGTTACACTATGGACACAAGGATAAGAAATATTTGATTGATGTTTTCTAAGTATCAAAATTTTTGATGAAGGATAAGTTGATGTCTCTACTTGAACTAGACAATTTATGAGTGCAAGTAAGGAAGGATGATAGTGGTCTAGAAACTTAGGGAGAAGATAATGTCCACTAAATTTGATGACTACAAAATGATAAGCTGATGGGATTGAGACACTAGCAAGATGGTGAGGTTTGATGGTTTGTGTTTGATGTGTATCCAAAGGTTGGTTTGATGTTTGATCTATGATGATGATGCAAAGGATGATCTAAAAGACTAATGATGTCTAAGGTTGCTAAGAAAATCCAATACAAATCTGATTGATATTTTTTTCCAAGAGGTCTATGATGAAAAAACCTAGGTAAACCAAATTTGAAAGATAGGATGACAATGTTTGAAGGTATAACCAACTATGTAAAAGTGAAGGTATACTATGAATTTTTTTTTGATAGCTGAGTAGAAGTTATGACAGTGTCTAAGCCAAAATTTTGACAAGTTTGAGCAAGTTCTAAAGCAGAAAAACATGACACAAAAGTGAAAATGTAGTGGTTGTGCACGCAATTGCGATAGAATAATTAGACAAAAGCGAGCTTCTATAGAAGCAACTACAATAGTATTTACAAGAGCAACTTTGTTTAGACACAATGATTGGCAGATAGGGGAAATTAACAATAGCGACCAGATGTGCAATAGCAATCCAATGCAATACAATTGTGACCAGATGTCTTGGAAAGTGTGAGAAGATGCTAAGTAAAAGCAATAAGATTTCGAGACAGACATGGTAATATAAATAAAATGAATCTATTTTCTGAAAAGTGCAACTCTGTTTTCTATTTTAGGTCTAATGACAGTTTTAGACAGTTTGTAATTTGAAAATTTTAGGTTTGATGTTTAAGATGATTTTTTTGAAAAAGCAAGTGATACACACAACAAATAAAGTAGGCAAATAACTGAATCAAAAGGGATACGATTCTTTGTGCAAACCTTCTTCCATAAGGTTCACTAAGTTTAGCTCAAAGAATACACGTCAATCAAGTACAACCTAGCTAGTATTAAAGGAACATCTTCTCACAATAGGCTTACCACCCAAAGGTTAATCTGTATCCTAGGAGTGAGTGAATAGGATGTGCCAGGGTCATGTACCATCTTGACACCCTTGGCCTTGAAAGAGCATGAACTATAGCAAGACACCTTACACCTCAACCAGGGACCAGACATGGTAAGTAACCTCTCGAGATGATGCTATCTTGATGCACTACTATGACTTGACACAATGGACAACTGGTCTTAGGCTTCTAAAATACAATGGCTTGTAGTGATTCAATGAACACCCATGGTATAACGTTAGATGTGGGACACTAAAGCCTCTAATCAACCCATGTGTGGTCTATAAACCCACATCAAAATTGACACATGTGGTATACTTCACAAGATAGTGCTACTAAACTTTTGCCTTCACACCTTTATATAGCTCACCTAAACACGTGCTTTGAGGTCGTCCCCTTGAGTTCTCTTTTAGGATGTGTCTCAAAGGTAGGCCTCCTACTAAAAAGGGAAGGCTTAAGTGTCTTGATATTTCTCATCACCCAAGATCATCTAATGATGCAAGGGGAGAGGAGTCGTATACAAGATGCCTTCGGTGACTCAAAAAATGTGAAGTCCAAGATGTTTCTCATCACCCAAGATCACACTAGGTGCGAGGGGAGACGATATGCATTTGACTTTCCAAGAACGACAAACAAATTCATTTTATGCACCAAAGTAAATTGTTTTCTAATCTAGTAAAAAGAAAACACAATGCTTGGTAAATAAGTCTTTGATGAGCGTAAGCTACAAACAAGGTGTTAGTAGTTTGATTGGATGCCTTCTTGCACCGTTCGAACTACAACACAAATTGGATTAGTAGTCTCATAATATTTTCATTCACCCTACTAAGAGCTACACAATTAGGTTAAATAAACTCAAAACAATAGTAGACAACAAGCAGGTTAGGGTTAGGATTAGAAAATCCAAAATCCAAAAGAGAAAGAATGAAAAACCAAAAAGCAGGGAAAAAGGCAGGCCTGGCTTTGTTACCTAAAAGGGCAGCCTCCTTCTGAGATAGTTGCATCTAGATTTCTTCAATAGTGACTCTATTCTTGAGTAGCCACATATTGGTAAATATGTTTGAGAGAAAAAAATGTTATTTTAAACCTTAAAAGTAGAATGACAAGGGTGGTCACCTGATGCAATAGTGACCCTGTTATGTGTAAGGGAAACTATGAAATGAGGCAGTTGCATTCAATTTTTAGCAATAACGACCCTAAAATGAGGTAGACGCGATCCTGTGACTGCAAAAAATTGAAAACTCTATCAGAAAGCTAGAAATTTGAGGAAGCAATTGTAAATGGATTAACAATAGCAACCCTTTTGCAAGGTAGACACATCTAGATTCCCAAACAAGAGTGACCCTATGCATAATAATGAACTCTATTTCAGACAACTACACTCCAAAAACTTGCAACTCACCAAAAAATTGATAAAAATGTTAAATTAGGGACGTGGGTCCTACTAGGTGTGTCATTTTATGTAAGGGGTAAAAGTGGAAGGGGATAAACAATCAAGAATTCAATTAAAGAACTTAAAACAAGAGATCAAATCCACTTACTAATGCGATCAAATTGTAAATCAAGCCATGAAATCAAACCCAAATGTTAGTATAATCAAACATAATTGAAATCAAAACAAGAACAATCTCACCATCCCATTGTTGGAGAGCTTGGTGTTGTATGGTGTTGGATTGCTCAAACACTTGAAGCCTCCATGATTGCTAGTAAAAGCTTGATTGAATATGATGCAAAGATGACCTAGGTGCTATGATAAATGCTCTCACTTGCTTAAGAATCAATTTGACATGATGTCTCTACTCAAATTCTAAGTGATGAATAGGAAGGATTGAAGGTGATTTATAGATTTTAAGAATTAGATCAATGGTCAAGATTGAGATTCAATGCCCACAAAAAATGTTGGGATTGATCATCAACACCCACAAAGGAGAGTGAATCAAGGAAGATCAAAGGATGTGATTAGTTAGAACTCAAAATATCTCCACCATTTTAGGAAAATGGTTAGGATATTTTAAATCAAGGGTGGAGATTAGATTTGAAGATCAAGGGCTAGAAATGGTTGAGATAAGTTAAGTTAAGATATTTTGAAAAGGAATATTCCTTGGAAATATGCTTTGTGAAGGGAAAATAAGATAATTAAATATTAGAAATTATTTAATCATGGGGGATGAGGATATGCCATTCTTTAAAAAATAATATTCCATTGGAGGAGAAAGATTAAAAGTGGGATAATTAAATAATTAAAATTATTTAATTATATGGGATTAGACGAAATATTAGATGAACCTAATTAAATAATTGAAATTATTTAACTAGGAGGATGAAGGAGAAAATTAGTAATGAAATAGTGAATTAATTAAACAATTCAAGATTATTTTAATTAATAGAGGAAAATAAGGTTAAATGATGGAAATGATGTGAAAAGGGGATTAATGATGCAATTTATGTGAAATGATGCTAAATTCAATAATGGTAATGAAAATGATGCCGATGATGGAAAAATGTAATTTTAGGATGTGTGATATGCGTTAGGCATTTTTACATGTCTACAGATATATTGAAGCAATGGTGGTAAGAGAATTTTACTCATGGAGATGATGGTGCAATCACAAAAGACCATTTGGAAGATGCAACCATATACATCAACTTCATGCATAGGTTTGAAGAGTCCCAACAGGATTGGATAAAGGTACTCAAGGGTTTTAAGGCTGAGGTGGCATCCATGTCATATAGGGTCCAAAAAATTCCAATACTCGGTCATGAAGAATTAAATGTTTTGAAAAGGAAAAAATAGGTTTAGGGACTGAAACCCAAAGTTAAAACAACAAAGATAGATCAAAACAAGTCCGGGCAAGCAGGGCTGTCCCAAAAAGGCGGCACAAAGAGAACAGGAGGTTAAAAGGACCAAAAAAAACTAGAAACAAACACCACCGCACTACTCCAAGGTGTTCATCAACTCCTCGGCCTCCTTTTCAACATCCTTCATATCCTGTAACCCCTGCTTGAGGATTTGCACCATATGTGAGGAAATCGGGGTCTTCCTCTTCATATTAGCCTAAAGAATTAAATGTTGTTCTATCAAGATTTCAAGAATATTCCAAAATATAGAAAATAGGACGAGCTTCTAATGGGGATGACCCACCTTGAGTTCTATACCTTATTTATTTTATTTTGTAAAAAACTCCACGCTTGGCTAGAATGCCTCAAAATTTGTGATGTAACTAATTTTTGTATTAAAAAATGTAAATGTATTTAAAATAGGAAAGGCTGACCTATTTTGGCCGACCTAGGGAAACCACCCAACATGCTAATCTTGGCCATTGATTTGGGGTTAGGAGTTATCCAAACATTGAGCTGAGACCGCAAGTAGGAGAATCAAACCAATGGTCAACAAAGGTTTTAATTGATAGGATGGTGCGGAGAATGAAGCATGGGCCAACGAGCGTAAGAAAGATATTAAGAGCTCTATCATTCTGTCCATGCACTTTTTTAGATTCATCCCTATGTACAATCCATTGAGTTTTTTCAATTTGTGGAATTTACTTGATTACTTGGACATACTGCTATTTGGAGGTCTATTTATTGGGAAGGATTCATTTTCAGTTGTGCATCATATTTTGGGAGTTTCTAATTTCTGTTGAAGGTTAATGTCTTTGTAATTTTGGAGATCTATCATAGTTCATTATGGGGTTTTCATTTCATCCTTCACTGATTATGTTGAAAAAGGGAAAGTATAAACAATGGAGAGATGACATCATAAAATATCTCTGTTGGATTCGTTTGTTGCTACATTTGTATGATCTTGTTCCCCCTCTAGGTACAACTAGTAAGAAATTTGCTTGGAATTGCAAAATGGATCATGTCTTAGGAGTTATTGTAATGCATGTTGATGATGACATTTTGAATTCTATTATTCATTTTAAGTGTTCTCATACTCTTTAGACTAAAATTTGAGAGATATATGGAGATCCTGATACTCAACCATTCCTAGATGATCTTGTTTTGGACTGACTTTTGCCTCTTCATTTTTTGAACAAGATACCCTATGATGATAATATTCGAGAGTTTGATTGTTTGGAGTACTTTGAATCTTCAAATTAGGGTGACGAGGTTTCTTCAAATGTTCCTTCTTCTCCTTCAGAGGTAGTTAATGTACCTTCACCTTCATTGATTCATTGTGCAAAGTCATTGGTTGAGGATCCCATCATTCTTGTTCAGTAGGACCATTCATTTTCTATTGATGATTCGTTGAGGAATTTTGGTCATCATTGCAATAGGTATCTCATTGTCTTCCTGATTGGGATTCCTATTTATCAAACATTGCATCCTTTTTCGTGGAGTCTCATATTTTAGATTTGGAGGACACATTTGAGGGGTTATCTATCCTCTTTGATGATAATCATTGCACAACTATTGTCCAACCATCATTGTCTTTGGATCTTATTCAACATTAGTTTCTACATAGTCCTAGTTTGTCACCTTCCTTGATTGGGAATGTACCTGATTTGATTGTGGCATCTTCATGTATCTTGGGCAAAGAGACACATGAGAGGTTTTTGAGACATCATCATATATATTTATGCTTATTTATTTGAATTCCTATCCAAAATGGGAAGCATTCTTGCATTTATATTTGGTTTTGTTTCTTTTTTGAAAGGGAGACAAGTTGTTTGTCGATATTGGATCATGTTTTGTCTTCAGACACTTACCATTTTTGTAGTTGATTATCCATTATGGGGGGGGGTATATAGTCTCTCTATTTCCCTCTTATGGAGGGGCTATTGATTATATTATATTCTTGTGATGGATGTTGCTCTTGGGTTTATTCATGTTGAGACCTCTGTATATCACTTCATCTATCACTTGTACATGATTTACATCACATCTCCTTTTTGGAGAGGAGTTTTGTCCCACTCGGCTTTCTCCTTTTCTCTGTTTGTGAAAGATTAGTTGCACGATTAGTTGTACATGGGTATCTAACATGGCCTTGTTTCCAGAACCCATATTGCATAGTGCATCATCATTTAGGATATTACATCATTTGCATAATAACTACACTCCATAAGTTGCACTTATGGGGGGCGTTGGTGTGAATGGGGATATTTCCTAACTAGTCATTAGTGAGGAACTATTCACATTAGAAGTTTACTTAGGAGTAAAGTTATCCTAGTTGTCATTTCTAGAAGTTAGTTATAATGGGGCCATGTCTCATTATTTAATTTTAGTCATCTAGGAATTTAATAGTTTTCCTATGTATTATCTCATGCATTTATTATTTGCATTGAGAATTTAATGTTTGTATCAGGGGTAGTTATCCTACCTCCTCATACCTTGCCTATATACAAGGTGCTTGTACATTGTAAATCATATAGATCAATATCATATCAATCAATAGATCATCATTTGATCAATCATCAATCTTCCTGCATGCTCATGTTGCAACACTTTATTGTTGATGGTTTCTTTCTTGGTTGATCCATTGAAGAATTCAACTTCATTTGGGTTCATTGTTCATTAATGTTTCCAACATTTCTCTCATTGTGAAGTTAGATATGGAACTGTTGTAAACACATTTTGAAGTTAATGCAAGGAGACATTGAATTGTGTTGTTCCATTCTTGTTACTTCATAATATTGCATGGTTCCTACTTCCAAGTTTTATTTTCATGTTGTTTAGTTTCAATCCAGTTGCAAAAGTGGCAAAGTGTTGAAGGTATTTTGATAGATCCCTGGTTCATACCATTTGTAATTTGTTGATTTTACGTTACTTTGTATGGTTAGTCCGAACCCTTTTAATGCAATGATTGAATTGTGAATGTTTATTCATATTATGCCAAAATCTAGCTATGTGTTTGAATGTTTACAGTCCAAAAATATTTAAGTTCTCCTTTGAAGATTACACTATTTTTGTGATATTGTAGGTTTAACTTTAGTTAAGCAAGAATTAGTTTATGAGGGATCCTTCTATCTAAAGCATCAACCATTTTTGTGATTGTCCTTAACTTTTAGATTTAGATTTCTCTAAACCCTTTATCTTTTGATCTTTTTTATAAGTCAAGGTTAGTTTTAGGAAAGAAAACATCATAAGATTGCTACATTTGATGATAAAATCATTTTAAGATTTATGGAAATCTAGTTAGAGTTTGTATCAACTTTTAGATTTCATAAAGCCCTTGAAGCTTTCAATTTTTTGTTGAACCATAAATGCCCTTTGTGAACTAGCAATAATATTTATCAATGAGTTGTCTTTGCAAAGTCAAGACTTGACATTCGAAGCCTTGGGGTTATTTTTTGATTTTTTCTGAGGAATTTTTTCTTTCAAGTGATAGGGTAATTTAGTTACTTTGTTTGTGTTATGAAGTGCAAAAAGACTTATCAACAATCACAACATAAGACATGTGAGATTAAACCTTAATCCCAACTTGAGGTACTTTATTCATATCTTTCACTATATTTATTAACTTTTAAAATTAATAATTTTGTTAGTGCGATCTTATATAATTTTTTTTTTAAAAAAGAATAATAAATTATAAGTTAAATAGATGAAAGATAATGAATAACAATTTCTTATATTATATTAAAATTAAATGTTATTTTTGAAATTTTGAAATATTTTTAATAGAGTGATTTCAATTAATTATATTTAATTTAAAACATTTTATTTTTATTAAAATTATAAAATTAATAATTTGAACTTTATAATAATTTTGGAAAACTAATTATTGTTGATTAATATTATTTATTTTAATTAGAAAATAATTAATTATATATCATCCATAATTTACTGCTTAAGAATAGAGGTTAATAAGATATAGCAATTAAAAAATATTAATTTAATAATAAATCTAAAAATCTATATTAACTTCAATTAATGAAACACTAAATAGTTTAATAGTAAATTTGGGAATGATACACCCAAGTTGCATTGGAATATATATTTTATTTAAAAATATTTCCTAGTTCACATATAAATATCTTAAATGCATTTATCTATAAAATTATTGATATAAATCAATTTGAAGTTATTTTATTTTACTTTGGAACTAGTTCATTTATTATATTTATGGCGACATAAATTTTATGTGTTTCTTATTTTGAAAATATTATTATTATTATTATTATTTTTTGATAACCCAGGGTGTCGCAACCCAACTCCATGAGCTCCTCAATGGAGTAGTGGGCGAGCTGGAGTGAGACTAGTCCCCGGGGATGCGTGCAACTTCTCGCAAGCCACACACATCGGGTGAGCCCGGGCCTCCGAGTCGAACCTGAGACCTTGGGGAGCAAACCCAAGACTCAAGCCAACTCAACTACCCATGCAGGCTTTTATTTTGAAAATATTATGTTAATTATTAAATTTATTATTTTGATATGTGAATGATTGTCAAACTTCATATAAAAATAATTAACACTCATCTCATTACATTCCACCCCTTGCTGTTATTGAAGAGTACCTCTCAACATTAACAAATGAAAAACCACAAAATTTCATTTATTTCGCTAGGAAATTTGAAATAGTTAGTACATAATTGAATAATAGTCAATTTTTAATAAAAACTCAAAAAATTAGTAATAAATTTTGAAAATAATACATCTGAATTGTATTAAAAACAAATCTTAATAATAATAATCAATTTTTAATGAATACTCAAAAATTTAGTAATAAATTTGAAAATAATACACCCAATCCATACCATCTTTTATTTAATAGCATTAGTAACAAACTCACGCAAAGAACAATAAAATTCTATTTATATCCTGCAAAAACCCGTAACAAATAAAAATAAGACATTGTCTATTATGAATGGTTTGTGAGTCACAATATTTCCTAAATCCTTAGACCAGACTAAAGAAGATTGCGCACGACCTTCAATCCTGACGATGCTCTTGTATTCATTGTAAGAAGCCCTGTTACTCTTGATTTTGTTATTTCCTTACTCTTGATTTTGTCACTGACTTTATTATATCCATTGTCGCAACTCTCACCATGAGAATGAGTCTTTTGCAGGTATCGTTGAAAACCGCAGAAGATTACACCCATTATCACATCATTCACCGTCTGCAAAACATGTTACCCAAATAAGCCCTGCATGATGAACGAGTTAGAAAGAGTAGATATGAAATGAGGGTAAGATGAAAGAATTTACTCCGCCTATGGAATTCTTTATTTTTTTAACGTCGTCCATGGGGAAGGTGGCATAGCTCATAACTTTTGGCAGGTTCTCAACCCCAGGAGGCCCTCGAATGGGTAGCTTGCTATCTTTCTTCCACATCATTCTCAGTAAGCTGCTAATGATATCAGAAACAGTGTACCACAATACAAGCACAAGCACAAATAGCCTGTGCAACATGTAATACATAAACTCGACCGAAACCCATGAATAAGATGGTAGAGTAGGCAGAGATTTGGAAGAAGGAAAGGTGAGGGGAAGATTGGGATCTTCTGCTCTGGTTACACAGCAAAAGACTAAAGACATGAGAGAAATACCATCACCTAAAGAGTGGTGCATGTTTATAATCAATGTGGCTCTCGCCTTGCTTGTATTGTAGTTCAGAAAATGGAACTCCCTGTTGGGAATGTGAAGCCCAACGGTCACATGACCATTCACCTTCTCCCAGCTGTTTGTTTCATACGCTTATATAAATGGTGTGCAACCCATGTATGATGTAGACTGGATATTGATTAATACAAGTGTTCCCTGCTTAAGAGTGGACGTAGCCATTAATTGGTGAACCACTATAAATATCGTGTCTCATGTCTTTGCGTGTTTGTCTAATTTACTTTCTACTGGTTTGTGTTGTTTAAATATGTTTTTCTCTGCTCATTTAAATTAACAATTGGTATCAGAGCCGTGGTTGGCTTGAGCAAAGATGGAAGAAGAAGGAGATAAAATTCAGAAGATGTATGGTAGTTTTACGTTCCATGTTTCTCCGTGCTTCAAGTGTCGTGTACACTAGTGGGATGGCTGGAAGAAAGAGGAGAATCCAGCTAAAGAGGAGGTTGCTAGGATTGTTTCTTACTCCTCTCTTGAGGCATCTATGGCATGTATTGGCCAAACTGTTAATGGACGGAAAATTGATGCCATTCGTGTGGTGAAGGTTGAACACCATGATGCCTCGGTTGGGATTGACGATGGTCCCTGTGTTGAGTTTGGAACTTCTTGGCAGAAAGAATCTGACAAAGAAACTGTTGTTGAAGAAAAGCATCACAAAGAAGAAGAACTCAGAAGATTGTGGGAGGAAGAGTGTATGCCATTAAAAACCCAAGTTGAATCTGCTGTGGGGTTTGCCTCCCGAGATGAGGAGGATGCAGATTGGAGTGAGGTAGCACGACAACAGAGCCTGGAAGTAATTGAGGCTTTGGAGGGCTCTGCAAATTGCATGGCTTTGGCAAAGACGGAGGGAAGTCAAAACGACAACGTCGTAGAGTCCGTACTAGGTGACGTAAGACTCTTCCAGATTATCGACAAGGAAACAATATTATTGAATGGCGGTGATGTTGGCAAGGTTTGCGCGAAATCTTGCCATGACTTTGCTGTATTGGAGTATCCGACGGTGGAGATTATATGTGATGTGGATCTTGATTCGTTCAGAAAATTGCTGATGCAGACCACAGAGAAGCTCTGTTTTGAACCAAATAAGCTTGCAAACGAATGGGAAAATGACGATTCACATCCCAAGCAAATAATTTTGAAGCCTCTGAGTGGCCTAATGACGAATAGGGTTCTTGAATGCCATTGGAGGAGGAAAAACGAAAACGGAGGAGAACAAGATGATGGAATGGATCCGGTTGTTATCGACTCAGTCACTGGGTGTTCAAAAGATTCGAAAGGGGAGACATTTAAGCGCAAGATGCGTACTGAAGATTTAGATGTGTCAAAGTGGTCCAGAGATGCTGGAAAGGAGAGGAAAGATTCCTATGATAGGCATGTCAGTCATGAGAAATCTGACAGAATTAGGGATTTGTTTGAAAAAGCCAAATCTCACGCACCATGCATTGATGAAGTTGATGTGGTCATGGAAGGCGAGAAGCCTACAATTATTACGAATGCGGAGAGACAGAGAGAACTTGAAGGACTTTTGAAGCATCAAGCTTTTCCAAAGTTTGCACACCGCAACCGAATAGAGTCTTTACTTCAGGGAAGATTTCTGCATACAGGACCTAGAACGGAGCTGGAGAGCAATGTCGAGAATCTAAAGGGGTTAATTGATGAAATTCACAAAATCGTTTCATCGTTCGTGAAGCCTGAGTTTTATGTGGGGATTTTGTCTTTTGTTGACAAGGACCAACTCGAGCTTGGCTGTGCAATTCTCACGCCAAATAAGGCTCTTTTTGTCGTTGGTCTTCTGCAAGATGAGGTAGCTCTCATGGTGTTTGAGAAAGATAAAAGACCTTTAGATTTTCTGTTAAGGGGGAGCACAGGAGCAGGAGCTTGTGATGGAGGAGTGTATTTTGCACCCGTGAGAAGTTTTGTTCCTGAGTATAGATTAATGGGTGCGTTTGTGCTGGGTAAAGTAATAAGAAATGAGGTTTTTGACTCCGGTTTGACTTGGAGAAGACTAATTCGTAGTGTTCGTGAACAGAACTTGGCGAAGTTAAAATCTTCAATGGGCCTGGTTGCAATATGAGAATTGAAGTGGAAGCAGGGATGTCACCGTGCATGGCTGTGCCAGTTGGACTTCAAGGGGGAGATTGTTGGGAATGTGAAGCCCAACGGTCACATGACCATTCACCTTCTCCCAACTGTTCGTTTCATACGCTTATATAAATGGTGTGCAACCCATGTATGATGTAGACTGGATATTGATTAATACAAGTGTTCCCTGCTTAAGAGTGGACGTAGCCATTAATTGGTGAACCACTATAAATATCGTGTCTCATGTCTTTGCGTGTTTGTCTAATTTACTTTCTACTGGTTTGTGTTGTTTAAATATGTTTTTCCCTGCTCGTTTAAATTACACTCCCCGGGGTCGATTCTTAGGAAGGGGGGTAAGGTGTATGTTACAGATATAATCATTCACAAACTCATCATATTTAGTTTGACCAGGAGGAAACTCTGGAACAGTTACATGATCATCCACGTTCACTTGAGTTTTCACCCAATGCAGCACTCCATGCCTGTCCTCGGTCTGCCATCAAACAAGAATGACATCATGGACTGTGGAAA
>VDFB02221010.1:0-15937 GCA_007258455.2 Sequoia sempervirens | reverse complement strand
GGTGTTTTTCTCCTTAGTTTTGTGTGTGGTTGGTCACGAGATTTCTATTTGTTGTTTTGCAATTCATTGTTAGATCTCCTTTTTCCAATTATTGTTCAATTTATTTAAGGGACCTTGTGTTTTCCATGAAGATTCTAAAATAGTCATGACTTGTGTCAACCTCTTTTGCAATAATATTGTAATCCCTTACAGGTAATTGTGCCTTCTTTTCCTTTAAGATAGGTTGACTACCCAAAATGAAGTTTCATTTATTAGTTTTCTCATGTGCATAGGGTTATATTCATGGTCGAGAAGGTGTATAATTTTGATTATCCTTCCTTAATTGATAAAAAATATTATAAATAATAATTTAAATAAATCTACTATTTGTTTAAAGATTAAAATGCAATAGTGTTGTTAGATGATTTATTTTATAAATTGGAATGATAAATTTATAAGGATTTAGGTTGGAAAAATAAAGCTGAGATAAATGATTTCTCTCTACTGGACTTTGAAATCTATGATAATTTTATATTTGAGGATGTAGAGAGTGATGTTAATTTTAGAAATTTTAATATAACTATTGAAACTAGAACACTTGTGGGATATGACCTTGGTGTCACATGATTTGATCATATCCAATATTATCAATTAATAACGCATAATAGAGACAATGCATTTTATAAGTTAAATGAAGGAGAACAAATCAAGATGAATGCCAACAAATAAGATTACATGCACAACCAAATGATTTTATCATAGATTATAACATTGGTGTTTTTAAGGAAAGATGTGTAGTTGATTTAGATTTTTCAAGTACATTACTAACTAATGATAATGTGTGCAATGTAAATGTATTGGAAGAGCAAGTTAAATTGAGTGGAGAAACACATATTATTGATCATGATAAGGTCAGTGACAAAATTACACCATTGTTGGATGAAATTGTAATGTAAGATGTCTCTTTACCTTCTTCCATGTATTATCCTATTTACATTTTAGAAATTGATGGTAAAGGTGATGAAAGTTTTATTATTTACCTAACAAAAAAGGTAATGAAGACCAACAAATAATTGATACTAATGCTTGCAATGATGGATCAATTTTAAAAGATGTTAAGAATAAATAGTTAGGATTTTAACAAGGTTCTTTATTATAATGTTACTTAAATTTGACCAATAACTATTTGATTGATGATGATGGTTCCAAATGTTAAATGGATTTATCGATGTAAATTATTTCCCAGGTGAAAACCATGAAAAACATATATATCTTCTTATCATTTTGATTATGGAAAATTGGGTAGAAGAACTTGCTTATGGATAAAGCATGATGAATTTTATGAGCTTCTTATTTTACGATATGACCATTTGGAGTATGACAAAAAGTTACATAAATTTTTATCTCTAAGTATAAGGACAAAATTGTTATGTTTAAGACTTTAATTGTGAAGCTATATTATTCTTGAATTCCATGAGCTAGTAGAGTAGGGAGAGATTTACGATCTGATGTCTTGAATCTTTGTTCTTGTACAAAGCAAGTAGTTTAGAAATTTTATGGTACTCCAATATTGTGTGTGTTCCATCTTTTTGTTGCATACATGTTTTTGTTTTTGATTTTTTTTCTTAGTTTTGCATGTGTGGTTGGTCATGATATTTATATTTGTTGTTTTGTAATTCATTATTAGATCTCCTTTTTTCAAATATTGATCAGTTGATTTAAGGGACCTTTTGTTTTCCAAAAAGAGTCTAAAATAGTCACAACTTCTATCAACCTCATTTACAATAATATTTTAATCTCTTTTATAGGTAATTGTGCCTTCTTTTCCTTTAAAATGGGTTGACTATCCAGAATTAAGTTTCATTTATTAGTTTTCTCATGTGCATAGGGTTGTATTCATGGTTGAGAAGGTGTTGGTGGCTCTAGGGAATTATTTCCATTAATTTTACCTCTCACTCAAATCACATTAATAAGTCTTTGAATATGTTGGATGAAGCAGCCACAACCAAAATATCAAGTAATTTTTTAAAATAATTATCATGTAATTTCCACAATGATCCCCAACCTAGAGGTAGGCTTTAGCACATATACATGGAGTCTTTATGTGTGCCCTAAGATCAATATATATTCAAAAATTTAGTCTTTATGTGTTTCATTTTTTACATGTTTAAGGGGGACGTTTATTGTGGCCTCCACAACATGCCCCTATTCTTTCAAAATTAGGGATATTTTTAATCCAAATTTTTTATTCTTTTTCATTAGGTTTCAAAGAGGCTCATTGTGTGGAGCTTACGCCAAATTTACTCTATGACATAATTTTCAAGTTTCATGGAGTTGGGTCTATACCTTTAGTTTGGCTTTGGAGTTCATGAGAAGTCCTAATAATTATATCCTATCCTTTGTGTGGCTAAATAGATCTTGAGATAAATTTTGTAGTCCAAGTTCATGCACAACACACAATTATAAGGGCTAAAAAAATTTAAAGTATCAAAAATATCATTAAAATATAATTTTGATGCTTAGATAGTAGAATTTGGATCTAAGAAAATATTAAAATGGTCCTAGATAGGGTCCTCTCTAAGAGCTTCAATTTAAACAAAATGAGGCTTAAAACACTTCCTAGATGAAAAGTTGTTGCCTTTAGAAGTTTTCCTATTTTTAGGGGTTTTGACATTAAGTTGCAAGTTGCAAACATGCAAAAAAACAAATTCTAAAACTCTAATTTGCTCTAGATTTTTTTCCAACCTCACCATAATGTATTCCTCTCTAAGATATTCATTTTCTTACAAAGATCAAAAGACTTCCCAAATTCAAGCTGGGGCCCTAGCCTCGGTTGGCTAAATCTTCCAGGTGAGGTTGGTCAGGTCTAGTCTCCCCACCCTGCAGGCAATCAAGGTACAAGCACCACCACAATTAGCCTCATGTTAAAATTTTGACCAGAACACTTAGCTATAGGGAGTCGTATTACCCTGACTCCTTGCAATCTAAAAAAAGGCTTCCCAAATCAAAAAGCTATGGACTCACACACAGTTTTCTACTAACTGCACATGTACAAACCTAGAAAAAATTCTGTAACTTCTAAATGTGCAAAGATAATAAAAAATATAAACTCTAGATTACACTAGAGATCTTTTAACTTCATCACAATGATGTCCCTCTCTAAAATATTTATTTTTAAAAATGGGCTCAAAATGCTTCCTAAATAAAAAGATATGGCATCTAAAATTTAGGGGTTTGCACTGAATTCTGTAAAGTTGTAAATGTGCAATAAAATTCTAAAGCTCCTAGTAAAAACCTATAAGTGTGGAGAAAATTCCAAATCCCCCAAAAAATTGTATAAATGAAAAAAAAATTATAACCCTTAAAACTCTTGTAAAATGTGAACAAAAAGTTATGAAAAGGGAGCAACACTAATGCAGGACTGTACCAACCTTTACCCATTCCAAATAGGCCTTGGGAATCCATCAGTATGGACTTTGTTATGGGATTACCAAAGACTCAAAGGGGTTTTGATTCAGTTTATGTAGTTGTTGACAGGTTTTTGAAAATGGTTCATTTTATCCCTAGAAAAAGTATGAGTGATGCTTCATATGTTGTATGTTTGTTCTTCAAAGAGGTTGTTAGATTTCATGGATTTCCATTGAGCATAGTTTCTAATAGAGATAGCAAGTTTCTAGGACTCTTTTGGAGAACATTATGGAGAAAGCTTGGTACAAACCTCAGTTTTAGCTCAGCCTACCACCCTCAAACTGATGTCCAAATTGAGGTGGTCAATAGTAGCCTAGGTAACCTACTAAGATGCCTTTCAAAAGATCATCCTAAACAATGGGATCTTGTGTTACCCGAAGGAGAGTTTTCTTATAATGACTCAGTGAATAGGAGCATTAGCAAGAGTTGATTTCAGGTGGTCTATGGCATGCAGCCAAGAGGAGTGTTTAAACTAAGAGACCTTAGTGGTATGGAGAAGAAAAGTGTAGAGGGTGAACAATTTGTAATTTGCATGCAAGAGATACATCAACAAGTGAAACAACAACTCCAATAAAGTGTGGAAAAGTACAAGCAAAAGGCAGATTTGAAGAGAAGAGAGGTTAGTTTCAAGGTTGGAGATCTTGTCTTAGCACATCTCAGAAAGAAAAGGTTTCCCAAAGGTGAATATACCAAGATGAAGATGAATAAGATACGTCCTTGTAGGGTTATTAGGAAGTTTGCAAACAATTCCTATGAGATAGACTTGCCTAGTGGAGTAGGCATATTACCAATTTTCAATGTTGTTGACTTGTACCCTTACAAAGGGGAGTTATTGTTGATGAAGGAGTAGGTACATAGAAGATATTAGATGTTGATTGGATAAAGGACCTACCACCCACCACACCAACAAAGTTAGAGTGCATTCTTGACACCAAAGAGAGCAAGAAAACAAGAGGCAAGAAATACTTTCAGTATTTGGTCAAGTGGAAATAACTTCCATACGAGGATCACATGGATGACAGAATCAAACATCATCAAGCATGGGAAGACAGTTGCAAACCTTCTCTCAGGTGGAACCTGAGTTTCATTCTTTTTCCCTTAGGAGTATGATGCAGGAGCATCACTTTGGATTGTTTTTATCTCATTTTGATGTTAGGAGTCTTTTTTGAGTCAATGTATGTCTTAGGAGGTCCATTAGGATCATGTCCAATGGTTTAGGTTGTTTAAGTTGGCCTAGAAATTTAAATTTTGCTTTTCCCACCAAAAATGCAAATTTAAATTTTCTAGATGATTTTTGGCTTGTTGAAGGTTGGGCTTTGTTCCTCAACTATAGTTTTGGGTTGGTTGAGTCTAATAATGTCTTAGAATATCATGACTGACCTTGTAAGGTCTCTTTTCATGTTTTGTTTTCATGTCTAGGTTGTAAAAGTACATGTTTTGCAAGTTTAAGGAAAAAAGCATTAGGTTACATTAGGTTTTTGATGAAAAAGACACATATTTGAATTGTAACTATTATTGATGTTAATTGACATGGAATGAATGAAAGAGAATGATCCAAGAAGCTAGAAAGGAGTTTTTGGATGAAAATACCCTGTTTCTTCACTATTTTAGATAATTTTTTACAATTACAGTCTGAAAATAGCCTTGTATGGCCTGGTACGGAGCCATGTCAGGTTTGAGAATGGATGGTTTGTTAGTGCCTTGTTTTCAGTTTTAAATTCTTTTTGTTTCATTAAATTTCATGCCCTATCATAGAGCTTTCCAGTGGGGGAAAAAATTCATATCTTTTGTTTTGACCAGTGAAAATTGATGAAACTTGGTGGAAATATTCATCAAGTTGTAAGGCAGGCCTCTACCAAAGGAAAAGTCACAAAACAAGCATATGTATGAGTTATGCAATGTTGTGTATGTTCTTCATTCAAAAGACTATCAAAAACCCTAGGTGGTTAAGGGTTTAGTGCAAATTTCATTTTTTTTGAGTTTCCCATAGAACTGTAAGGTTTGAAGAGACCCTCTGGAGTGTAATGAAGGTGCAAGAAGCCTAAGAAATCAAATATTGAGTTTCAATGCTATGAATACCTAATTAGTACTTTCTTGAGGGTTTGTGCCTAGAGAAGGAAAGTTTGTAGAATTCTTGCAAAGGTAGGGTTATAACACCTTCAGTATATTTAATCAAATCTAAAAACACTTGTTCTTGTCTTTTTTAACACTCTGCATCAGTCACTACCATAATTTGGGCATAGAATATTGTTTCTAATGGTTTGGATAAAGCTACAACATTCATGTGGCTATGGATTGTCCAGATTTAGTGATGATATGCATGCAAAATTATGAAATGGATAAAAGGAAATTCATTTCTAGATGAATGATTTATGGTGGCTATGGATTGTCCAAAGTTAGTGATGATATGCATGCAAAATTATAAAATGGATAAAGGGAAATTAATTTCTAGAGGAATGATTTTTGTATATTTGAGCATATAAGGTATCATGAGTACTTTCAATATTCCTTTATGCATCAAAGTAACAATCATTGAGAAATAAAAGGCTGCAAAGGAATTTAATGATGCAGATAAAAGATGCAAAAGACTAATCAACATGAAATTGAAAAAAACACCAAAGAAGATAGTATAAAAAATGCCCAAGGTATTGTACAAAAGTGACTTCCATAATAAAATCTATGATATTATGAATTTGTTATGCAAATTCTTTGGAATCCAAAATGCTTCTACTTTTGAACCATGGATGTATATTTATGTAGAAATTATTCTAGGAGGAAAAAACATGATGCACCAATTGAGAATAGTAAGTGATAATATACATGATAAAATTACCACCTTTGGATGAACACATTATTTCTTCATGACATCATACCTAGTTTATTCCTTGGCTATCAAATCTACTTTTTTTTGGATTAGATAGAATGTATACATTGGGTATTAGATTGGAACATAATTTAGTATATCATTATTATCCTCAATTGGAACATAAGGAGGCATTCAGGCATTACCGAAGGTTGAATGATGTTTTTTTATGTGGTTAGTTCAATCCATGGAAGGAGACTATATGTGGAGGTAGAAGGTATCATAAACAACAAGGGGAGTTGGTATATCCAATTCCCAAAGTTTACATATATAAGGATGGAAGGATTTTTTGGTAAGCCATTCAAACTACCAAAGTACCCAACTAAAAAAATAATTTTTCTAGAGATGTCAAGGCAAATAATAGAATCTCATTGAATCTTGAAGTCTAAATATAGGGAAAGAATAAAATTCCCCATTTATATTGGATGGTATGTAGGCCATATCTTGAGCTATGTAAATGCATAATTTACAACTTTATGAGCATGCAAGGAAAAAATATGATCCTTTTGGATAAGTAGAAAAATATAATTCATCTTCAATGAAGCATATTGAAATATGCTAACCAATTTTTTGCCATAATTTTTACACAATAACCAACACTTGGCCAATTTGATTAGCATTAGCTCAAAACCAAATCTCTATCAAAGCAACTCTAACCAAGAATGCGCCCTAAAACCACTTAAGGAAGAGGGGCGGGCATATGGTCAGAGGATCCCTAGGATCTAATAACTCAACAACTATAGGATGATTACAACTGGAAGTACAAAATAAACTCAACGCCAAGAATGTGCACACAAGATCCCTTTGAAGGTGAGGTGCTAACATATGGCGGAGTAAGTATTATAAAACTGAAAGAACTTAGGCGGTGAACCAACCATAAAGATTTCCACTCAACCACTTAAATGGGGGGAATACTACAAACAATTCAACTAATTCATCCTACAGGCGGGCATCCACTTAAGAGTGGGAATTCTCCACTTTTTAGTGGGTACAATGAGAGTTACAAGTTTATTCTCCACACTGGCGGTAAACCATCCTAGGGGTAGTTAATGTTTTCTTAGAAATTACAAGTAAATGTAGCAATAACAAATTGGTTGGATTAGTACTACTAATGCACAACCTTATAATCAAGATACTCTGCAATGTACTAGTATTACAATGATAGAACAATGACAATATGTGAAGAATGATTCTTTCAAATTACAAAGCTCTCAAAACACTGAAAATGAAGCATAAATCTGATTCTTTTGAAGCCTGATATTAAAAACCAGCAAACTGAAACTGTAAACTAGCAACCTGTGAATCAATGAAATGCACATAACTTTATCAATTTACCTCCAAATTGAGTGAAATCAATTGCAATGAACCTCTGGAGGATAGGTGCCCATGTCATGATGATGAAATAGCTTCAAAAAGCAACCACTAATTTACTTGCACAATTCTCAATGCTCCCAACATGGTACAACCCTTAGCAAGGGCGATTTTGCAAGAATAAATCACACACTTCAAAATAAAATCTGAAAATTGCTAGGAAGGGTCGCCATAAGCTTAGGAATGAGATTGTTGAATACCCACAACAAAATTAAAATCATACAAGAAGCTGTTTTTGAAAATCTCATTCAGCCATATAATAACCAGCAACATGAAAAATTGGAAATATCTCACCAAAACTCCAACAATGATGCTCAATGTGCACTTCTGAATGAAGAACACTCTCAATCCACCATCTAAGGAACCATAGTTTCAGGCCCGAAGAATGGAGTGGAATTGCTAAGCTTTCCCTTAGCCGGATTCTGGATTTCAAACCAGCAGCATAACTTTACAATATTTCCAAAGATAATCAGCTCTTCAAACAGCAGCAATATATAAGTTTCAATTGGCAAATGAAACACTTCAAATTCCAAGAAGTCGAATCACTTCAACTTCCAAGAGGGACGCCACCTTTAAGCATTTACTTTTTGAAATAATAAAACATTATTCAACTTTCCTTTTAGGCGTCCATTTCCAAATTGCAACAATAAAGCATTTATTTAAATCATTAAATGCTCAACATGACCCCTTAATGACCCCTCTTTAAAACAACATGAAGTTATTAAGCCTAGGCGTGGGGTACAACTGAAAAACATGAAATTGACTAAGTATAAAAACTCAGTCCATGGAGATAACCAAAACCAATGCCAATACTGAAACTGATGGATAGCAAGATGACTTGAGCTGAACTGCTGATGATGCCACTGCCAAAATTAGACTTACTAAAAATAGCCAACTGCTATAAATAGTAAGTTCACATCAAAACAACAGAAAGCCAAACTGAACACTGAACTGCTGCTAGATAGATACTACCAAAAGATAGACTTGCTAAAAATAGCAAACTGCTATAAATAGTAAGTTTGCACAACATCCTCTTAACGCCAACTGAGCAATATCTGAAAGAGGAAACCCTAATTTTGCACAACTGAGTAGCCTATGGATTCTTGGAAATAGGCTAAATCCAAATGAAGAGCGTATGGCCAAAATGGGGACATTACAGTCCGCCCTTCCCAAAATTGCTTGTCCTCAAGCAATTCTAATGCCTTCCCAAAAACCATGTTGAACAAAAAATGAAACTGAATATGATCCTTGGGTCCCAAATCAACCTAGGAGAAAGATAGCACCAATTGATGTAAGCACTGCACTGCTGGATGCCAATACAAGAAGCCTCCTGATTAAAACTATACTGAAACACCATAGAAAATAATTCCAAAAGGCCAACATTAGCTTCATCATCATCAGCTGTTGAATCACAAACCCAGGTGATTCCTGGATTCCAAATCATCCTCAGGAATATTGTTCCTCTAATCCGTTGCACTACTTTGATTAAAACAACTGAATACCCAAGGTGGAGCAACATATCATGGTCCCCAAAAAACAATACACCAAACATGTCAGTGCTCGGGTCCCATATCAGTCTGAAGAACCTGCAAACTTCACTGTTATAATTTTGATCAACAAAATAAATGTTTTCAAACATGTTACCAAACCAATGCCAATCATAGAACAACACTCCACACACCATCACTATACAATGCTTCTTTTGAAGCAAACTGCTTTCACTGAAAGAACTCCAAATAATCTTCACACATCTCACAACATGAGTTTCTAATTGATGAATCAAATCGACAATTAGTTCGCTGCCCCAAACAATAATGTATGAGATGTTACCAAAAATTCCACTGTCTATCATCAGAAGACAACCCATACCTGAATTTTGACCATACTGAATCATTCCCTTGCTCATCTGAGGCAGAAGTTCAGTCCATATAGGAGATAGAGAGACCTGAAAATGATTAAACCAGCTTCCTAACAGGTCTGAAAACAACATCCTAGGATCTGATTTTTGGAAAACCAGCATCCAAGAAAGTGAGCAGCAGCTGCAACTTAAGAATTTCTTAACAAAATGAGCATAACTACTCATGAACCAAGCTAGTGGCACCTTTAGCAAGAGTCCCCATGCCACCACAAACCAACTTCTGATCATATTTCCTTCACAAATCATCAATTTATGATCAAAAGTAATGAACCCATGACAGTAAAAGAAGGTAGCAGTCAAAGGACTGAAATTTTGGGACTTAACTCTCCAAGAAACCTTCTTTTTATGCATACCAATCTTCATATAAATATACTTGAGATCCCAAATACTAACTTTCAATTGGAGACATTTCCCAACACATAAGCAAATAATCACAACTACATTACGAGAATAATGTGCTGGTCTATTCCCTTTAGAATTTCAATATTACCTTCTTGCCGAATAATACCAGGATCCCAAACCAACAACAATGAAGAACCATTTCTAAGACGGAGAACTGCTCTCACCTGAATCCTCTGATTTGCTCGTTCCATCTAAATTGATGCTTTTTGAAACTCCAAAAAAAATTAACCAACCTACGTTTGTTGAAGAAATCGAATCCATAATCTTGTGACATGATTTTCCGGAAAGATTCCATGAATTCTTCATCAAATGCAATTCTAAAATCAATCACTCTAAGAGAAGATGGTGATGAACTAAAATCTGACAAGAGTCTCACAAGCATCCTCATCAAAATATAAATAAAACCTTCATCAACATGCCCATCAACTCTTCGATGAACAATAAGAATGTCTTCATTTCTTTGTGTTCCAAGAGTTACCAATTCTTGCCGAGTGGATGCACTAGGAGCAGCAGTAGATTCAACTTCATGCAACTCACGTATCAACTCTCCAATGTTGGAAGACACACTCAAATCCCCTCCTTCAATAATCTCTAAAGCAATTCCTTCATCATTTTCAAAAAGAGGATTTACATAAACCTTACTAGAACCTTCTTCATACAAGAGATTGTCAAAAGCATGAAAAACTTGAGAATTTGAATGCTTTGGTCTCTCAGGGAAGCATTCCAAATCATATGTTTCTTGTATGAGATCAAGCTCATCAAGAATTACTTGAAGCTCCTTCGCTCTTCTTTTGTTTTCTTGCTCCCATGAATATTGAAAAGTACAATCTGATTTTCTGCTTCAATTAGGGTCTCATGCACTTCTTGCAACCTTGCTTTGGTAAGCTCATTCCACTCCAATGCCTTGTCAGCAATATTGGCCACTATGTCTTTGTCACGAATGATGTGCAAAAGACTAGATTTAATCTCCTCCAAGGAAAATTTAATGGACTTCATGTCATCAATAGAAATGCAACATACAACTTCTCCCCTAGGCACATCATGAATCAAATGTTCTACTTGCCTATGAATTCTATCAAGTTTTGACAAAACTTGAATACCATTATCAACAATGTGTGAACTTGAGCTGCAATCTTCATATGCTGACTGAGATGATGTAGAACCACTTTGATGGATAAAGATTTCAAAAATGGTTTGAGCTGTACTCCTCAACTTGTCTCGCATGTGATGAACACTCTTCATCATTCCATCCATAGTGCCTTCCAATTCCTTAGCTTTTTGCCTTAGCTTGATTTCCGGTGAAGAGAAATATGCCTTATAACTACTAGAAGCTTCTCCTTCCATGTTGTCTTCTACACATGATTCAAAAGAATTGATCAAATCAGCTTTGAAGTGGGAAGAGACTTCAACTTCCTCTTTGACTTGACTTTCAAACCAACATTCTCTGGAATTGTGAAGAAGCACATTGCTGATTGAACACATATCTTCAACTAACCGAACTTCTCCTTCATTTGGATCTGCACTTATGGCCTCTTCATGCATCTTTGTTTCAACTTTTGTTTCCAAAAGTTTTTTCTTTGAATCTTCAACATGAGGCTTCTTAACACAAGTCAACTCACTGTTCTCCTCTGTAGAAAACAAGAGTACCTCACTAGTCTTCAAGGCTTCCACTGACACATTACATTCTTTTACAGAATGCTTGGATGAGTGCAAATCCGTAGATACCCCTTGAACTTTTGCAATGTCTTCAAAGGGATTCCAACTTTCATCCTCCTCTTCAACTTCGGAAATCTCCTCTTTGTTCACAACAGTCTTCTTCAAAAATGGTTTCAACTTATCTTCACATTGATTGAAAATTTCTTTAACTAACAAATCAGCAGTGGGAGAAATCTGCTCTTCACGTTTATAAGCATCCAAGAGAAGAGTTTGGACACTTTCAGGAAGCCTATCAGCTTCTTTAATTGTAGAGATTAGAACATTCATGACAGCTGCAAGCATACTCTCTTCTTGCTCACTCCAAGTTGATGTGAAAAGATAATTAAACAAGTGATAAATCTGATTCTCCATCTCCAATTCTATCAATAAGATGCAAGCACTAACTTCAAAAAAATTCTTTAAAATAGCCACTCTTCTTGGAAACAAGCTACTACCAGTTTCATCCAAATCTTGAAAACTTTCCACTATCATATTTAATACGATCTTCATAGTTTCATCATCATAGGGCAACTAGGGAATTACAATTCTTATTATCTCCATGAAACAAGAAGAAATCAGCAGCTTGGTTTCTTCATTAGGATGCCCCAACCAATAGGGTTGATTCAAGGAATTCACTGCAGGAGCTAGTGCCAACTCCATTTTCTCTGAAGGTGATGGCTTCACTTGTCTCAAACATTGTTCTAACAAATGAAGAATGTTCTCTTCATTTTCTCTTGACTGAAATTCTTTGCCAAGTCTCTTTCCAACCATAAAGAAAGTCTCTGCCAACTTCATCTCTTCTTCATTAGCCATGCCTAACTGCCAACTTTTGAATACCACAAGGAGCTGAACTAGAATCTGTTCTGACTTTTGATGTAGTACCGGAGATCTCTATCACTCATTTGCCTAAATATGAAGCACTGATCCACAGGATGGCAGGATCTTCTGCTCTGATACCATTGAAATATGCCGCTTAATTTTTTCTCTTGATTTTCAATATCAATTACAATGCACATGCACCCATTAAGGTTAGCTCCAAACCAAAACGATGCAGAAAAGAACTCTAACCAAGAATGCACCCTAAAACCACTTAAGGAAGAGGGGCGGGCATATGGTCAGAGGATCCCTAGGATCTAATAATTCAATAACTATAGGATGATTACAACTGGAAGTACAAAATAAACTCAACGCCAAGAATGTGCACACAAGATCCCTTTGAAGGCGAGGTGCTAACATATGGCGGAGTAAGTATTACAAAACTGAAAGAACTTAGGCAGTGAACTAGCCATAAAGATTTTCACTCAACCACTTAAACAGTGGGGGGAATACTACAAACAATTAAACTAATTCATCCATTGCAGCGAGCATCCACTTAAGAGTGGGGATTCTCCACTTTTTAGTGGGTACAATGAGAGTTACAAGTTTATTTTCCACACTGGTGGTAAACCATCCAGCGGTAATTAATGTTTCTTAGAAATTACAAGTAAATGTAGCAATAACAAATTGGTTGGATTAGTACTACTAATGCACAACCTTACAATCAAGATACTCTGCAATTTACTAGTATTACAATGATAGAACAATGCCAATATGTGAAGAATGATTCTCTCAAATTACTAAGCTCTCAAAACACTGAAAATGAAGCATAAATCTGATTCTTTTGAAGTCTGATATAAAAAACCAGCAAACTGAAACTGTAAACCAACAACTTGTGAATCAATGAAATGCACATAACTTTATCAATTTACCTCCAAATTGAGTGAAATCAATTGCAATGAACCTCTGGAGGATAGGCGCCCATGTCATGATGATGAAACAGCTTCAAAAAGCAACCATTAATTTACTTGCACAATTCCCAATGCTCCCAACATGGTACGACCCTTAGCAAGGGAAATTTTGCAAGAATAAATCACACACTTCAAAATAAAATCTGAAAATTGCTAGGAAGGGTCGCATGTTTAGGTATATTAAAACGAGATTGTTGGAATACCCAAAACAAAAATTGCTAAAATCATACAAGAAGTTATTTTTGAAAATCTCATTTAGTCATATAATAACTAAAGAATATGAAAAATTGGAAATATTCCACCACGACTGTCGCACTTCTCGAATGAAGAACACTCTCAATCCACCATCTAGGGAACCATATGGTTTCGTGCCCAAGAATGGAGCGTGGTTCATTAAGCTTCCTTGAATGATTCTCGATTTCAAACCAAGAAAGATAACTTCTTACAATATTTCCAAAGATAATCAGCTCTTCAAATAGCAGCAATATATAAGTTTCAATTGGAAAATGAAACACTTCAAATTCCAAGAAGTCGAATCACTTCAACTTCCAAGAGGGACGCCACCTTTAAGCATTTACTTTTTGAAATAATAAAACATTATTCAACTTTCCTTGTAGGCATTGATTTCCAAATTGCAACAATAAAGCATTTATTTAAATCATTAAATGCTCAACATGACCCTTTAATGACCCCTCTTTAAAACAACATGAAGTTATTAAGCCTAGGCATGGGGTACAACTGAAAAACATGAAATTGACCATTTATTTAAATCATTAAATGCTCAACATGACCCCTTAATGACCCCTCTTTAAAACAACATGAAGTTATTAAGCCTAGGCGTGGGGTACAACTGATAAACATGAAATTGACTAAGTATAAAAACTCATTCCATGGAGATAACCAAAACCAATGCCAATACTGAAACTGATGGATAGCAGGATGACTTGAGTTGAACTGTTGATGATGCCACTACCAAAATTAGACTTACTAAAAATAGCCAACTGTTATAAATAGTAAGTTTGCATCAAAACAACATAAAGCCAAATTGAACACTGAACTGCAAAGGATTGAACTGCTGCTAGACAGATACTACCAAAAGATAGAGTTGCTAAAAATAGCAAACCGGTATAATAGTAAGTCTGCACAACATCCTCTTAACGCAAACCCAGCAATATCCAAAGAGGGAAACCCTAATTTGTACCAACCGAAAGTAGCCTATGGATTCTTGGAAATAGGCTAAATACAAATGAAGAGCATATGGCCAAAATGGGGACATTACACATATACCCCATATTGAAGACTTTTGGGCTGAATTCCCATATGGCCATGAAGTAAGAAAGAGGTCAAAATAGAGGCTCACAATGAGTCAAATGAAGACTATGGGTACACACATAGTACCAAAATACGTTAAAGATGATGGAGAATTCCTACAATCTATTTATGAGATTAATAAGGTCTATAATGAACCTATTCCAAACCATATTTGGTCTAACAAGGAGATTTCTTCTATTGATAATATAACACAACACATATTGAACAATGTAACTTGGTTAAATCATAATATCCAAAAATTAAAAGTAAGAGGATTTGTCATAACATATAGCCGAAAAATGATAAAAATAAAGGATAAGATTGATAAAAGTGATTATTTTGATGATTTTTATCAAGAAAATAAAATTCCTAGAAGCTAAGGTGGTTCAACCTAGAGAAGGCCATAGTGGAGAATTTCCTTTAGTTCAAAAATTAATGGTAGTTGTTACTCTTGAAGGAACATATTATACACTTAAACAACCCATAAATATTATGTTGGTTGGTGCATCCAATGTATTAATGGATACATATGCATCTCTACCCATACATTTTAACCAAACATAAAGAGTGTAGAACATGTGATATTAATTAATTAAGTTTTGATGAACCCACCATGGTGTCTTCTTTTCCATATCCAATAGAGGATGGCAATTTTAGTTGGTTTTGTGAGATCTTAAATATATTTTCCATTAAAAATCCAAATCATTCTTACATTCCTATCATCATAAAAAAATACCTATTTCATATCACATAGCCCAACCTTTCACACGTCCTTTTTATATTATACCACCTTCATCCACTTTTCATCTTATGCACATACATACACAAGAAACCTTTCCTTCGACTCATTATTGACTAACTCTCTTCTCTATTACTACTAAAAACCTCAAGTTCCCACTTCATGTCCTATATTCAAAACCTATACACTTCTTAATTCACCCTATATTTCATTATTCCATCCTAATCCCATCCCATTAACCTCTAATAGTTCACCCTATGTTTCATTATCCCATCCTAGCTTATCCCTTTAATCTTTACTAGTCCATCCTATATTTCATCATTTCCTTCTATTCCTAAACCATTAACCTCTCTTATTTCTCCATATGTTTCATTATCACCTCTTATTTGTATCCTATTATCTTC
>VDFB02221008.1:0-19896 GCA_007258455.2 Sequoia sempervirens | reverse complement strand
AACCCATTTTACATACCACTTATTCATTTAAATTTTTTTTCTAACCAATAAAAATGCATTTATTTGCTTTCACTCAAGTTAATTTCTAAAGTTATCTGAAAATAAATTAAATAAATATTCTCACCACCACTATGTTTCCTCTTCCTCTAAATCTTTCTTTTTTCTAAAAATAAAATGATAATAAATAAATATGCTCTTAATTATATTATTTAAAATTTGATTTTCCACTTATCTTTTACCTAATACAGATTTACAAATCATTTTTTGTAATTGTTTTTTAAATTTTTTTAAAAGATATTTTTCTAATGTTTTAATAATCATTTCACTTTCATATATCCAACATGAACTAAGAAGTGGCGCAAAAAAAGTCAATAAAATTGTAAAAGAAATATATTATGTTCACTTTTTCCATGGCACCTTCTATATGGATCAATCCCACTCTTTCATTCCTTCCTCTTTCCTCTCTCCTTGGTTCTTCATTGGGGAAGATATTTAAATATCTCTCCTAAAGTAGTTAGATCAAAGTTTTCTATATATTATTGTTTCCATGATATGGCATGTATTTTATAATATAGACTTAGATTTGTGTTTAATTTATTTTCATTTCCCTATACATGTTTTCCTTTTCCTTGTGACATCAATTAGCTTTTATTTATGTATTGTGACTATTTTCCATGGATGTTTTTAAAAGACCAAGTACAATCACAAGAAGAAACAACAAAGACATTTCATCCTTAAAATTCAGTAAAAACCAATATCTCTCATTCGGTAAAATTCATCATTGACATTTCATGATTATCTATGTTTGGTTGTAATCTTACCTTAGAAATAATATTTTTCCTAAAGTTTCATAAGCCTGATAAGGTGGGCACAAAACATAAGAACACAAATTACATACCTCTAAAATTATTATTATTATTTTTCTTGCTTTAATGGTTTATGTAGTTTTTCTATTTTGACAATTTTTCTAGCGTATTTCCCCTCTCCTTTTAGCTTGTTCTCCTTTCCATGTGTCACTTTACCTTCTCCATGTGCCTTGAACATTCCTAGGACCTATTTCCTTATACCTATGTTCCCATTTCATGTAAATCTACCCCTTCTTATAAATTTCATTCACAATTAAGCTACACATGTTTTCGTTGCCAAATTGATTGTTCCAGAAATTAAATGCTTACTTATCCCCTCATATGACTAGCTTACATTTTAACCTTAAATCTTCCATAACTATCGCATCTAATATCCAATTATGATGAAACCACCTCCATCAATCTTGGTGTGATCTAATTTTCCTTCCAATTTAAGCTATCCGCCTTAGCATATGGGACATTTGTAGCCCTACCCCTCATGGGGTTGCACATGTCCCACACTCCCATGGTTAAAAAAACTAATGATCCTTAACCTAGGCTAACTAAGGTAAATTCAAAATATTTTTCTCAAAAAAAGAATATTTGGCCCTCAAAAATCTAAAAAAAAAGAGCCTTCCTACCCTCATTTTGATGTCACATTATTGTCATAGATTTTCACTTTGGAGTTCCTTAAGTTATGTAAGCTTTGGAGCCATAGAATTTGGGAGCATCTTCATCAAGCTTGAATCCTATTCATTCATTATTTTAAATCTATGAAGTAGCTTGTGTGGTCATATTTCTTCTTATTTCCCTCTCATCATTGCTCTTCTTGTTCTGATCTAATTTCCCTCCAAAATTATCATATCTTTCCCTAATTTGTTGTTTTCCTATTTCCACTTCAACACCATATCACCCTTGTTGACATTTATTTCCATTTTTCTTCCTATTTCCTTCTCCTCCCAAGTCTTAGTTTCCTTCCTTACATTTCCTAATTAGTAATCACATTAAGGTTTTGATTTTCTTTTAAATAAAGAGTAAATTTTAATATTTGATTTTAATTTACTAGGTCATTATCAATTCCATGTGGATCCAAATTGAATAGACCACAAGGGGGCTAATTGAGACAAATTACCTTTTCACTTATCCATCTTGGAAGGTTTGATTAGTGAAATTTTTCTTGCACAAGATTTACCAAAGAATCAAAGTAGATTGGGCAAGTGGGACAATTACAAAAATTGAACACATAAGACATTCCCAAAAAAATAGACCATTTGGAGGTAAATCACTAATGCCCCTAGCTCACCATTCCAACACATGTACTATTCAATTGTAACATGTTCTCAGAGGATTATCAACTAGCCAACAAAATTTCCAGGTGATTTCCATGGCATTGTATTAGACCTAGATATAGCTTTTTACTTTGTCTTTACTTGGATCTAGGGTTTCAAAATTTTAGATTTTTTCTCTCATCTTTACATGCATTTCCTTTATTATTTTACACTAAGGTTTTTACTATCCTTCCCTCATTTCTAATTAATTATTACATCTACAAGGACCCTAACTCAACACATATGACACCCTCAACACTATAACTAATAGATCTAACACTTCCAACCAATTCTAAGAAAGATCACCATCCCAATACCCTTTGTTCTCATATCAACACAATTGTTCTATAGACACTTGCAACCCCCTATGCCATTGGGGCACATTTGACATGTTCCATATGGACCCAACACTTCTACAATAGTTCTAGAATAACATTTCAAACTATTCATTCCTCTAATTCATTCCAAGATCATCTACATCCACTTATCTGTTGTTTTACATATTTTTCATAATTTTTCTCCAATTTCCTACTATCCATTAGTCTTTTTGTTGTCTATTCTGAGCTTTCTGTGAGAGGGTAGTGTTGGACTAGTTGGATATAGTCTTTCATAAGCACTAATTTATGACACATAAGAAAAGAATAAGGGTTAACATAATTGAATTGTGAAAGACAATTCTTGAATATGGCTAAGTGGATTTCCTATGAAGACATGGGTAAAATATTCCCACAATTGATTGTGTACTAATGCTTTTCAAGACCAAAATCCTCATGGATAAGGAGGTGTGATCAATTTTTAGTGTCAACTTGGATTGTGTGGACAATTATAAGTGAACAATTGTTTCTATTCAAGAGAAACCCACCATCTTCCCTTTGCTACATGACTAGAGTGAATAAAAGACAATTGTTGAGTCATTCTAATTCAATTGGATTGGAAGTGACTTGTTCCATATTCAATAAAACAAGTGTAGTTGTAGTTCTTGTGATTGTAGTAGAGTGGAGACAAGGAATTCTATAGAAACATTGTAAAGCTCCAAAAGACCATTGTAAATGGCATTTTACTCCATGTACTAACGCCAAATAGTGACTCAAGATGCTAGTTGTATACCCTTCCTAGAATTTCTTGCCCATTTTTGTTTTCTCCAAATGAATCTATGTCATGTGTTTTGTATCTCGTGTGTCATTATTTATTATTTCCCTTCTTGCTATTTAAAACCATATACTATTATAAACGATTAATCCTTTTGGAATAGAATGTTGAGAGTTTAGATAAAAGAGTTAACTTAAAAATCCATAACTAATGTGCTATTAAGGTTATCAATTGAGTGGTTTACATATCTCCATTGTTCCTCAACCATATAACATGTGTAAAGGAATGGATAGTTCTACCAAATTTTCTTAATTTCATTCATGTGATACAAATGTCATAAACTACAACCTTCTCCTTTAAAGTACTTAAGATGATGATAATTGGGATCCACTATATTGCATTTCTTGTAATGGTAAATATTGTATTGATACATAGAGCTACAAAAAACTACACAGTATCATGGAATTAGCTATCAACCTAAAGAAACATAGTGGTTAGAGGAAAGAAATAGAAAAGGAAAAGATTGTTGAATTGAATTTAAATCAAACCTTAATGAGGCATCTTATTATTTCTTTTCACATATCTGACTATGGGATTCCGTTTAATCTATTGATTGATTCATTATTTCTTAATTCTATTAAAGCATTTATTATCCATTGATTATAAATAATAAATGGACCCATTCATTAGTCATTATACGTCTTGTAAATGCACACATACATATACAACTAGTCATGATGCATCTTTCAAATGCTCACATACATATACAAACATCTATAGGCCATACATATTGAAAACAAGAAAGTGTGAATCACAACTAAGTCTAAACAATATCACATCACATCACATGAGAGATAAAAATTCAAATATCACGAAAACAAGAGTTCGACTATAACAAAGTGTTAAAACATGTAATGAGTATCAAACAAAAATTAATAATGTCATAACTACATATCAACTCCGGGGAGGCTATCTAAATGATCTCTCCCCCAACATCAATATGTCTAATATCGTAAGTCCTCATTTGAGATCTATTCCTCGATCTTACTTGGTGTAGGCATGTTTGACATCTCACGAGTCAGAACAAACTCCGCGTCTAAGCTCTCTCTCTCTGCTCGAAGGGCATCCAAGGAAACACATAACCTCTTTTGCTCTCTAATAGCATCATCTCTCTCTTCCCGCAATTTGGTACACTCTGCTAATGCACCCTTATAAGCTGTCGCTAACAATTCCCAATCTCTCTCTGTACGAGTGAGTGATATCTTACCACCCACCTGTTGATTTGGCAAACCTGTGTTAATCTGCACCCATAGACATGATAAAAACAAGAGACGACCAGTTCATAATCAATCAACAAAATCATTAAAAATTAGAAACCTAGTAAAAATGAAAAATATCACTAGCAAGGTCAATCAAATACTCATAAAAAGTAAATCCTAGAATATCACTAGTATCTTACCTTGTAGCCTTGTGTTGAGATGTGGCTACATCTTCACATCATTGATTTAATCGCAAAGAATGCTCTAAGCTTTAGAAGATTGAGTTTGTAAGGGTGGTGGTAACCAAGTAAAAATACTTTTTAACTCTTCAACCCTCTATATATATAATGCACCATTTTTTATGTTGTACATTATTACTCTTAAAAGGATGTTCTTGCATGCCACTAATCTCATAGATAACATATTTTTGGTTGTGAAAAATTGGGATGTCAATTCTCAATTAGTTGTGGGCTCATTTTAATAAAATCACTTAATATAATTATATATCAACAAGTGGTGTACTCTTGTGCTAAGTTTGGTTTATTCTCCAATCATTTATTCATTTCCATTTTATGCATACTTGCACACATTCCCTATTCACACCCATTGATACATATTTTTCTTCATTATCCATTTATTACACCATACTTAGACACATGCCCATACACTTGATCCTCACCTTGAGATCTACAATTGTCTATCTTGAGCCAATCCTAAGGTGCTTAGGTTCAATACTAAGTCATTGAGCACCGAATTTCAAATGTTCAAATTCAAATTTTGACGAATAGGTGGTATTTTTCACAATGTGTCAAATTATGATGTTTATCAATATTTAAATGTGTTTCATGATTAGAGGATCACATGAACTCATCTCTCAAGAGGAATCCACTTGGAAATCACTACATCTAGATGACGCTCACAAGGGTGAAGCATGAGGACTTCCTAAGAGCCCACCCATTCCAATACTACAATAATGGAAGCACACTTAATCATGTAGTTTCCCCATGATCACACCCACTTAGCTTTCTATCCCATTTACAAGCTCATGAGAGATGGGTTCGTGTGAACTACTCATGAAATATAGGTCAAGTTTGACTCAAAAACTATGCAACTAAATCTTGATTGAACATGATTGAATTATTTTTTCCAACTCATGCCCTTTCTCTAGCCATTATGAGCTGATTTGGTACACATTTACATGACCTATTTCTATGTCTTGGCATCTAAAGATATTCATTTATGAATTTATGTATAATTTGAGGATCAAAAAGAACATTGCATTACACGGGGCCTTCATTCTAAGAACACTTCAATTTAGAGCACTAAAATGGTTACATTTGTATCAATTATCTCTATATGAGTCACTACAAGCTTGAGTTTGTTGTCTTCAATCATTAGACCAAGTTAATAAAGTTAATCTATCAAGGGAGATGACTAAGGATAGCTCGACCCTCACAATCCAACTACTTCCCTAAGGCATTTTTAAATACTTCTAGTCCTTACACACTATCAAATATCAATGATTTAAGATAAAATAGGTTGCAAAAGTGTACAATTAGCCAAATGGACTATGTAGGTTAGAAATCAATTCCTAAAATTAAATAATTGTTTAGGAGCTCGAGTTTAACCCAAAGGGGCATGAATTTAACCCAAAAGGAATTCCACAACCATTTACAACCTAATACAATTATCAAACTGCAAGCATTAATTTTTACAAGAAAGCAATTAAATTTGTATGACATCAACATACATCAACATTCATCAACATTTATTTCTTCATCATGGCTCCCAAAGCTAAATGCCTTATCCCCCTCATTTAATATCTAATAATCATTTGATGTGGTCATCAATTCTCAATTAATGTCTATTTAAATCTAAGTTAATTTATGCTTCATGTGTATGCATTTATTTAATTAATTTGTAAATTATTGAACTTTTGTGATCACACTAATCCTTTTGGTTGTGCATTTGATTGACCTTGATGTATTAATGCATAGATCAAGTGTAGATGTTGGTTTAACTAATGCATTTATTGAAATGCTCTGCTCTTTGCTGGATTCATTATATGTTGGAGTAATCTCTCTCTTGAAATTCTTGCTCCTTGAATTTGTGGATCTAATAGAGCTTGATGAATAAATGCACGGAAAAAGTCTAAATGTTGGTTTAATTGGTGCATTTATTGAAATGCTTGCTCATTGGTGGATTCATTATATGTTGGAGTAATCTCAATCCATAATCCAGCCCTAATTTGCATAAAATTGAACTTTCAAAATTCTACTCATCCTTTGGTTGTGCATCAAATTGACCTTGATGTAGTGATGCATAGATAAAGTGTCGATGTTAGTCTATCTTATGCATTTATTGAAATGCTTGCTCCTTGTTGGATTCATTATATATTGAACTAATCTATCTCTTGAAATGGTTGCTCCTTGGTGGATGATGCAGCATACTCTCTCCCCCCTCCCCCGCTCCCTCTCTCCTACCCCCATCTCTCTCTCCTTTGAAAGGTTAAATAAAATTTGATCTTCTACCCTTTGCTTGATTATAGTAAAAGAGAAGATAATTAGATTGATGTGCACATTGGGAAAAGAAATAATTGTTCCTCCTTTTTTAATTCATGTTAAAATGATAACAAAATGAACCTTTTTGGGAAATGAAACTACATTTGGTTTATAATTTCTCCTCCTTTCTTTATGCATTTTACTTAAAAGGGTACCCTACGAAATGCGTTTGGGGACGGTGTCCTCCTCCTTCCATCTGGTGGGAGTTCGATTACTCTTCAGGTGCCTCCTCATCTCTTCAATCTTGCCTTTCGCAAAGTAGGGTGCACTACATGGAGATGCATTCTACCCATACTTTCCTCTTATCATTTTGACCTTGTGGAGTCGCATCAACAGCATAAAATCGACATAATATGACAGCATTATAACAGCAACAATAAATATATCATAACAGCAACATAACAGCAATAAAATATCTACCTCTGCCCTCAAAAAATAGCCCTTGGACTGCCATGCCTTTCCATGGAACACCATAGAACATAGCAATTACATTCCATTGCATCACACCTATCTCTCGTTTCATTTATTTAAAGGATTTTAAATTCTGTTTTACTAAGTATTTATGAGCGCTCTATCTCCCCCAAAACATGGCCCTCGGACTCCCGTCACCATCCCCAAAACATCGTGGAACATAGCAATTATACATTTGCATTCCATTGTCGCCTCAACTATCTCTTGTTTCATCTATTTAAAGGGTTTGACATTCTGTTTCAGTGGTATTTCTGAGAAACTCCGGTCACCATCCCCAAAACATCGTGGAAAATAGCAATTATACATTTACATTCCATTGCCACCTCAACTATCTCTTGTTTCATCTATTTAAAGGGTTTGACATTCTGTTTTAGTATTTCTGAGCCAAAATCCAGAATTTGGCGAGTCCTCTTCTGAGTTCTATTTCTGCTGAAATTGTCAAAGCTATATTGGAAGTCTGTAGAGTTATTGGTCTTTTTATTTTTTCCACTATATTGTTTATTTTTTTGGACAGGTTAAGGTTGAAGTGGGTTTACTTGGTTTGAAGTGCAAGTCGTGTGCCGGTATCGTTTACCCAAGGCAAGAACGTTCTATTAGGTGTCAGTAGGAATTGAAATTAATTTTTCAAACTTTGCTTCTAGGACTGTAACAACCATTTATTGGAATTTTTCTGGTTTTCTTTGCTGGAAAATGCTTTGTTTCCCCAGTTAAAGACCATAAATTTTTACATCTGCACTCTCTGCTCGATAATAGTGAAACCTTGGTACCTGTCCTCTAGATCTCTGTATGAGGATCAGCACACAACCAAGGATCAAGGAAGGAGAATTAAATGTAACTGTTAGTCGTTCAACTTGTAACTACACAGGGCAGAGACAAGCCACTCGCTAAGCCCATGATTGAAGGAACTTTTATTAGGAAACATGAGGGACTTTGAAAAAAAGCATGTTTGAGTTGACAACAGCAGTGCTAAAACACCTGCAAATGAGATTGAAAATCAAACTCCAGTTGAAAAGAAACACAATTCGGCCTTTTTTCCTCACCACAGGACAGGCCATCTTGATAAGTTTAAGGAAATCCTCAAAAAAAACGTAAGAGGCTTACATACTTCATTGAACAGGACAGCAACAAAGATGATGTTGGGGAAGCAAGTACTGCTGCAAGAGTGAAGAAAATGATGCCAGACTGAAGAATCACCCAGACTTGTTATAACATTCAAAAGTTGGCAGAAACGTTGGTGTCCTCAATGACTATAACAGAAAACAGCTCCAGCTTTCATCTGGAGAGAATCTTGGAAGGGAAAGAATTATTCCCCTTGGGAGTATTCTGAGGGAAATATAAAATACAGATCCAATATTAAAATCGTCACAACATTATCTAAGAACCTTAAAACATAGGCTAATTTTCCCTTTATCCGGACCTGCAGACACCCACCTTTTCTGCTAAGGATAAACGAATGCAGAAGAACACTAAGATGAATACCAACTGCCTCCACTATTTCATTTTAACATCGCTTCTTAATATCATGGTGTTATGTTTCAACTTTCAAGCGAGTAGTCTATTGGTAAGTGTGTGATGTTCTTAGGTTGGATTCCCGGTTGCCCTCCTATTGCTTAAAAATCATGAACAGCTTATAATCCAGAATGTAGTTTATATTTGTAACATCATGCTAGCATGTTTCCTTTCTAGAGATATTTGCCACAGGTTTGGTATTACGCCTTGTAAATCTATATTGTGGTTGTCACCTATTTGATATCCATAGTTTACAAGATGTCCACCATTGTGATAAATCCCTGTAATGAGATGTCCCTCATTGTTGACTCTTTCGAATTGTTGTCAATAATCCCACTTGCATAACAATTGCAAGAAATAGGTTGTTTATGAGGCAGTGCTTTGTCAATCTGGAAGGCTTTGAGTTCCAGGGATTGCATGTTAGAATCCTCAATCCTAGTTTGGTATCATGCCTTGTGAATCTATACTGTGGTTGTTACCTATTTGGTATGCATAGTTTACAAGATTTTCACCATAGTGACTCATCCCTGTAATGGGATGTCCCTCATTGTTGACTCTTTCTTTCTAATTGTGTGTGTATGTGTTGTCAATAATCCCACTTGCAGAACAATTAATGCGAGAAATAGGTTGTTTATGAGGCAGTGCTTTGTCAATCTGGAAGCAGGCTTTGAGTTCCAGGGATGGCATGTTAGAATCCTCCATCACTGCAGTGGTAACATCGCCAGAGGTTCCCGTGTTGTAGTCATGGGCGCTCTTGGATAATTGATGCTGACCTGGCGAATTCTTATCAAGAAGGGAATTGATTCGATGAGATCTTTGATTATTTTGGCATGGCTAATCTTAGCTTGTTTTTAGTTTTAAAATAGTCTTTCTTCCAAACTTTGTTTTATTCCTGCTTTCTTCGAATAAAACATGCGTTGCATGTTTAGCATAGGATAAAAACTCTGTGTGTGTTTTGTTTTTTCCATTTTAGAGGGCAGCGAACTGTTTCTTTGAAGCTGCATATTAAATTATATATTTATTCTCTGTTTGTAATTGTTTTTTAACACAAGCTGCTGCAATAAGAGAACTGTTCCTGTTTTTTTAAAACAGAACGCATTATTATATTTCTGATAAAAAACAGAGCACTCTGTTTTTTATAAATTCTTGGTATGATTAGTATTGTTTTCTAATGATCATTGATAAGGAATTGCAGCTATATGTAATTGGCTTGTTTCATTTGTGTTCTATTTGAGTTTATCAGCTGGCTGTGGGAAACAGGGGATTCACTTTTGAATCTACATTTGGTATCAGAGCAGGTATTTTTGTTTTGGGTTTAAGATCTAGCTGTTCGAATTTCGCCAAAGATTATCATGTCGAATTCTAACAGCTTGCCCATTCCAGAATTTGATGGTAATGAGTATGATTATTGGTGTATAAAAATGATGACATTTTTAATAGGAAAAGACTTGTGGGAGATTGTTGAATCAGGTTACCAGGAGCCAGCTGATTGGAATGCCCTCCCAGTCAATGAAAGAACAGCAAGGAAGGAAGCTAAGAAAAATAATTTTCAAGCATTGTTTCATATTCAAATAGCTCTAGACAAGAGTTTATTTCCAAGAATTGCAGGTGCAAAAAGGCTGAGGATGCCTGGAAGACTCTAAAAGAAGCTTACCAAGGCAGTGATCAGGTCCAAGTTGTTAAGTTACAGACATTGAAAAGAGAATTTGAGAATTTAAAAATGCAAGAAGGAGAAAGTGTGAGTGAGTATTGTGTCAGAGTAAAAGATGTGGTCAATAAGATGGCTACACTTGGAGAAACTGTGAACACAGAGGTTCTGATAAAAAAGGTGTTGAGATCTCTCACACCAAGATGGAATCACGTTGCCATAATAATGGAAGAAAGTAAGGATTTGACAACCCTTCAATTCGATCACCTTGTTGGATCGTTGATCTCACATGAAGAAAGATTAAAAGACTATTTTGGAGAAAGTATTGAGAAAGCCTTTTCCTCCAAAGTACAAATCACAAAGAATGATGATGGCAGCAGTAGTAGCAAAAGCAATCAAAGCCAAGGTAAAAGTCAAAATCAGAATAATTCAAGAGGTAGAGGCAGAAGTTTTTCAAGAGGAAGAGGTGGTTCAAGAGGCAGAGGTAGAGGAAGATTTGATAAAAGGAATGTTCAATGTTACCATTGTAATAGGTATGGACATTTTGAAAGAGAATGTAGACTAAAAGAAGGTAAGAATGTTAATTATGCTCAAGAAAGTTATGAAAATCCTCCAGATAATTTATTCTTATCTTATTCTAAAAGTGAAAATACTAGTAAAGATGTTTGGTACCTAGATTCTGGATGCTCTAACCATATGTCAGGAAATGGGAAGTTGTTTTCAACAAAGGATGAAAGTTTCAAGTCAAAGATTCAGCTCGGTGATGATAAATCATTGATGGTTGCTGCAAAAGGAATTATGGAGGTCCACACAAAAGAAGGTATGAAGAGTGTTAAAGATATTTATTACACTCCTGAGTTAAAACATAATTTGTTAAGTGTTGGACAATTATGTGAGAAGAACTACAGAGTTGTTTTTGAAAATAAGAAATGTACAATTTTTGATAAGAGTCATGGAAATAGAGTAGTCACAGTTGTTCCTATGACGAAAAATAGGATGTTTCCATTGAGATTTGGTGAAAATAACAGCAGCCTTGCCAATATGGCATTTGAGGATACAAGTTGGCTATGGCATCTAAGGTATGGCCATTTAAACTTTCACAGTTTGAAGCTTTTGACCTCACAAGCATTAGTTGCTGGTTTGCCCAAGGTTGAAGAGCACAAGGAGGTTTGTGAAGGATGTGCAAAAGGAAAGCATGCAAGGGAAAGGTTTCCAAAAGGCACTGCATGGAGGGCCCATTACCCCCTTCAACTTGTTCATTCAGATATCTGTGGACCGATGCAAACAAAGAGTTTGGGTAAGTCATCATATTTTCTCACTTTTATTGATGATTACTCACGAAAATGTTGGGTATATTTTTTGAAGGCTAAGGATGAAGCCCTTGATACATTCAAGAGGTTTAAAGCACTTGTGGAAAATGAGAAAGGGTGCAAAATCAAATGTTTAAGAACTGATCGTGGAGGAGAATTTTGTTCAAGAGCCTTTCAAGATTATTGTGATATGAATGGCATCAAGAGGCAGCTCACCACTCCATACACACCTCAACAGAATGGGGTAGCTGAAAGGAAAAACCGCACTGTGGTAGAAATGGCAAGGAGCATGTTACAAACCAAGGGATTGAGTAACTCTTATTGGGGAGATGCAGTTGCTACAGCAGTGTATATTCTCAATCGAAGTCCCACTAGTGCACTTGAGAAGATGACTCCTTATGAAGCATGGTATGAGAAAAGGCCTAATGTTAATCATTTTAGAGTTTTTGGATGTTTAGCTTATGTTCATGTACCTAATCAGAATAGACAAAAGTTAGATGCTAAAAGTGAGTCATGTATTTTTGTTGGGTATAGTGAGGAAAGCAAAGCTTACAGGTTATATAATCCTCTCACTAATAAGCTTATTGTTTCAAGAGATGTGATTTTTGATGAAGGGGGAGTTTTTGGTCATCAAAAAGGCCAAATGGAGAAGTCAAAATCTGTTTTGAATGATGATATTGATCATGAGCAGCCCACTAATGTTGTTGTTCCAATTGCTATAAATCCACCAAGCATCCCCTCATCTAATTCTTCAAGTCCATCTTCAACTCCAAGTTCTAGAAGGAAGGTAAAAAGTTTGAGTGATATTTATCAAAGGAGTGCCAATCAAGCACATGAAGAAAATCCAATAGGTGAGACAGTTAATTTTGCTTTATTTACCAAGGCTGATTTTGAACCATCATGTTTTGAAGAAGCATGTACTAATGAGGTTTGGATGCAAGCAATGCAAGAAGAGATGGATTCCATTCATAGGAATGATACTTGGGAGCTTACAGAGCTTCCACATGACAAGAAGAAGATTGGCACCAAATGGATCTACAAGACTAAGCATAACAGTGATGGAAGTGTTGAAAGGCATAAGGCAAGATTAGTTGCTAAAGGCTTCACACAGAAGTATGGGATTGACTATGAAGAGACGTTTGCACCAGTTGCAAGACAAGAGACCATTAGAATGCTGATTTCATTAGCAGCTCAAAAGAATTGGAGCATACAACATATGGATGTGAAAAGTGCCTTCTTGAATGGGTACTTAGAAGAGGAAGTATATGTGGAACAGCCACAAGGTTTTCAAGTGGAAGGAAAAGAGAATCATGTCTACAAATTGAAGAAGGCTTTGTATGGCCTCAAGCAAGCACCAAGGGCATGGTATGCAAGAATTGATGGATACTTTCAGGAGAATGGCTTCAAGAGAAGTAAGAGTGAACCTACCCTTTACTACAAACAAGAAGGTAATGATATTCTTATTATAAGTTTGTATGTTGATGATTTGTTGTATATGGGTAGTAGTTCTAAGATGAAAGATGATTTCAAAATTGCTATGATGAAAGAATTTGGATGAAAGATCTTGGTCTCATGAAATATTTTTTAGGAATGGAGGTTTATCAATGTAAAATGAAATTTTCATTTGTCAAACCAAATATGCAAAAGATATGTTGAAGAAGTTTGACATGGTTGATTGTAAACCATACTCCACTCCAAGTGCTCATGGAGTTGTGTTGAGTAGGAATGATGGTGCTGAATTAGTTGATGAGACTGCTTACAGAAGTATTATTGGGAGTTTGATGTTTCTGACCCACACAAGACCTGATATAGCATATTCAGTTTCACTTGTTTCAAGGTATATGACAAATCCATCAGAAATACACATGAAGGCAGCTAAAAGAATTTTGAGGTATGTGAAAGGCACTCTAAATTATGGTATTCATTACTATTCTTCTAAAAGATTCAATCTTGTTGGCTTTAGTGATTCAGATTGGGGAGGTAGTATGGATGATCGTAAGTCTACATCTGGAAATTGTTTCTCTTTTGGTTCTGGTTTGATTACTTGGAGTTCCAAGAAACAAAGCATGGTTGCTCTCTCATCCACAGAAGCAGAGTATGTTGCAGTTACCTCAGCAGGTACACAAGCTCTTTGGCTTCGAAAAGTTTTAGAAGAAATTGGTGAGAAACAGATTCAGCCTACAGTGATTTATTGTGACAATATAAGTGCCATCAAATTAGCAAAGAATCCGGTTCATCACAGTAGAACAAAGCATTTTGATTTGAAGTATCACTTCATCCGTGATTTAGTACAGAAGAAGGAAGTTGAATTGAAGCACATCAGCACTAAGGATCAGTTAGCAGACATCTTCACCAAAGCAGTTGCAAGAGATCAGTTTATGTTACTTCGTGATCAAATCGTGAGCCCTCTTAGCATCAAGGGGGAATATGAGGATAAGTGATGCTGTGAAAAAGCTACGAAGATTTTGTTTATTCCAGCGTAGAAAATCAATCTGCACAATCAGCTATGCATGGCATATCAATTTCTATTCTTAGCTTGTTTTTTGCTTTAAAATAGTTTTTATTTGTTTTAAAACTAGTTTTTTCCCTCTATGAATAAAGCATGGGTTTTATGCTTAGTTTAGGTGATTTTTCCTTGAGCATCGAACTCTCTTGATATTTACTCTATTCTGTATTCTTTTTTGCAAGCAGCAATAAACTAAGAAAACTTTGTTTTTGAAACAGAGCAGAATTCTTGCTATTGAATGGTTTTAAATCCTGGTTTTACTTATGTTGAATATTCTTTAATTATTTGTTAATTGGCAGAGATTTCATCTACTTTCTCCTTATTATCTTATTTTTTCTGTCATGATTATGGTTATCAGTTGGCTGTAAGAAACAGGGGATTCATTTTTTGAATCTACAAAAGCATGAAAATCAGTCCTATGAATAACAGAAGAAATAAATACTCAACTGCTTTAATCCTTTTTCCTGATGAAGGATTAATCTCACTTAATCCTAGAAGAACATTGCATTTCAGAGGACTAGAAAATGATATCCTTTAACCTCTAAACTTCTGATTAATATAAATTTCTGAATTCATATTTGGATATTTGTTGTTGGGTACCTGAAGTTTGCCCTCTAAGAAATCGAGAGCCTGGGCAGGAATAAGTCCTCTAATTCCTCCTCCATCAATACTCAAGATTGTTCTCATCTTTGTTCGTAATTGAGCCATTGCTTGCTTGATGTTTATCTTAGGAAAATGTGTATATATAATGCATGCATAGATTGTAGAAAATTCGTATATTTTCTGTGAATTATTGAGCTCGCACTTTAGCCTCCAAAACTTATGAGTGGGCTGTCAAAAGATTCTCTCTTCTTGCCGAAATCATTTTAATAATGGCTTCTGTAGCATCCCTTAATGTGGTCTGAATGGAGATTGTAGACCACCTTACTTTATTTTTACAGGGCTTTACAGCCAGCGGCTATGGCTCCATTTAAAATCTGCGTTTTAGTATAGGAAGAAGAATCTTGACCAAGAGAAAGCAAAAAAATGTAGAGAGTTTCCGAGCATTTTGTATGAAACGTCTTATGATAATTAAATAAGCGACTCTTTTTTTTTTTTTAATGTTTTTCCCGCACGAAGAATACTATATTTACATAAACAATATAATAATTTTTTTTATTTTTATTTTTTCTCAAATGACTTCTTAATTTATAGTGTCAATTTTTTTATTATTTTTAAATAATATTATCATTTTAATTTCAATTTATATCATATTAATCATAGATAAAATTATGTTGTATTGAAAATAATAGAGTTTAATTTTTATTTACTTCTTATGTGTAAATCTGATAGCCTATTAATTTATCACAACTTGTATTATTGTTAAGATTTCAAGATTGTGTAGTTAATTTTATTATGTGTGTATAGTTGGAAGAGTCTAAAACTTGCAGTAACAAATGATACCATTTTCACAAAATTTGAGTAAAGAAGGCCTTAGTTATTTTAAGCGCATTTTTATTACTCAGAGTTCTATGAAGCAAGCCAAATCCATTCATTTCCGAAATGAAGACTTTGGCTCTTTAAAATTTTGTCCTCAATCTTTAAGGTGGTGGCTCTACTAATTAGTTCTTAAATTCTTTTTGTTTTAGTCAAGTGTTAGCTATGGTTTTTATTTGCACACATCAAAGGAAACTCTAATTCTTCAATAAAAACATATTCTTTGTTTTATGTTTACGAGTAATTGTATATCTATGTATTTAGTTCTATAAATTTAATAAATATGAACATGTTCTTGGTTAGAGTAATTTTGGGAAGATTATTGTTTGAATCTAATATATAGAAAATTTAAAATCAAAGTGTATCCCTATAATGTTGTTTGTTGTGCCAGATTTTATTAATAATTATGCTATCCTAACCATGACAAATAGTTACCGCATGATACTCATATTTTGATGAAAAATGTAATTATAATTGAGCATCTTTGGTGATCAAATGTTCAATCTACTTAATGGAAAAGATCTAAATTTTAAAACTTAGAGATTTTCTTTTGTCTTTAATAAGATAAATAATATTTTCATATTTATTCCTAAAATATTTAATCCTAATGCCTAGTGAAATTAAAATCATTTTACCATATTTTAAGGTATGGGTTTAAAATTAGAAGTGTGCATATGTAATTTCTGAATTTAATGCTTTATTTTGTTGTGAAACATGAAGATCTATTAACAAAATCTATTAGAGCTCCGTGCTGGAAACACCTGTACTCGATCAATATGGGTCTTATAGTTTTGTACATTGTGAATGTTGGCAACATTTTAATCAATTAACTTTTAAATCAAACTTAGTAAATCGTGCGAGCTAACCTTATATTTTAACATTGAATTCCAATTTCAATAAACTATCTAACATAGAAATTAATTGTGAATCAAAATTTGACCTTCTGAGATATTTAGTTAATGATAATTAGCCATAAGAAATCACAATCTTTTGAAGACCGAACCAATAGGACCACCATGTTCTCATAGAAGATGTGAATGTCAGGAAAGAATAATAGTTTAATTAATGAGGATTATCAAGTCGAATTTATAATTGTTGTCACCCTTTATTCCAAACCTTAAAAGGTGGGTGATGTTAAATACAACTGTGAGGAGTTTAATAAACTAGGGGTCAAATGCAAGCACCTTAATAGCCATATTTCGAGAAATCTAAATTTATGTCACCTTGCACACCCATAGTCTTGGAAGGACATTAATAATTCTTACAAAATTTGATATAATTAATTATTATGGATGGTTTACTATAGGCTTGGAAAATTAAATAAAATTATTATTAATCTACGGTCAAACTTGGTAAGATCAATCATATCCTTACACCATAGTGGATGTAATGAGCAGTTGTAGAAGATTAATTGAAGGATTCACCTAGCAAGCTTTATGCAAGGTTTAAATTTGAAATGGATGGTTCAAGTCACCCTCAGAAAGGAGAAATAGGTTTAATGATTAGATATAAAATGATGTAACTAATTTTGTAATAAAAGCACCAAATAGATGTTGTGCATAAGAAAATTTCACAACTCCTTGGAGAACCTTAAAAGGTGTAACTATTTGACCTAATTATGTCTACCATGTTTTAATCTTGATTGATGAGAGTGGGCCACTTCTAAGTTTCAAAACTAATCAATACGATTGACAAGTGTACCACCCTAGAAAACCTTGTTAAATTCAATTTTGTGTGCAATTCTAATTTTCCCTAATCCAAATTGGAAGTTTGATAGGAAGTAAATTGAGGATTTCACCTATGGAGTGATTTATCCTTTCTCCCTTTAAGGATAATAATGTACAACTTAAGATCATGATTTAGCCTTCAAAAGAGCCCCTTTATTAAGTGCCTTAAAACCCAAGAAAATTTACCTTTTGATTGGTAAGTAAAATTACATAACCAATAAAATCCACAACTCACGACCTTGTTTTGTGTTGAAAATCTGATTTAGATGAACAAACAAAGTTGTACCTTATCTTAAAGTAAATGGTGAAACTAGAAACTTGCTTAAGTACGTTCCTAAGCAAACGATTACCTAGAATATTTAAGGGGACTATAAAAATGACCCAACCGTTATGCTATGTTGTTAAAGACTAAAGTAGCAAGAAAAAAAGAAGAAGCAAGATTTCCTAGGTTCAAGCTAAAGATGAAAATGCATAACTAGAATATGAGAGTTGAAGGCTAGCTAATGTGTGTTAAATGAGTCCCTTGCTAGTTAGTTAAATTTCAGACCTTCTTGGAAGGACTTTGTTAAAAGCATAGTAGTAATTCAAAATACTATCTATGGAAATTTATTCATTTTTCTTTTCCTACACATTGCTAAGGACTAGAGACTTGATAGTGCAAGAATAAGAAAGCTTAGGCGTTGGAAATAAATTAGTAGTGTAAGCGAGTGGGTGTTGTATTTAAAATTTGTAGAGTTCTCTTGCGTAAGTTAATTAATTGTTAGTTTCATTTTTAGTCAAGTAATGAATTATGTGTGAGTACGGTGAATTATGTGAATGGTAGATTAAAGCATATAAATAGGAGGCATTAAAATAGGCAAGTAAAATTTCTATTATAATTGTTGTGTGTCACTATCCCTGGCTTGTATTCACCTAAAGAACATATACACATGAGTATAATCAAGGAAAACTGTAGCTAGTTAAATTTCTAGTACTTTCTACTTCTTGGTTTACCTTTGTGTCTTACAAAGTTGGAGGGAATTATGATCATGAAGATGAAGAATATAGAAAGTGCTAGATGATTCAATTTTAGGATATAAAGTGCTAAATTGTAAAGATATATGAAGGCTAATGTGTTACAATAAGTTGTTATTTAATAATTTATCATGTATCTTATGCACTAATGGTAATATTCCTTTTGATGCAATGTTCCAAATGATGATGGTTGCCAAATTACTTTGTAACTAAGAAAAAATCCTTGCAACATGTTGTGTAAACTAGAATGAAATTTCCCTTTATCTAGACTCATTAGTAAACATAACAACTTGAGTTGAACAAAATTGGAAACAAAGCTAGTTTCAAACATGGAGATTTAGCTTGGCCAAATGTGAAACCATAGGTACCAATTTATAAGGTAAGAGTGTGATGCACTGAGTATATTCCCATTTCTATGAAATTTGAAGTAATATCTATACTATAGCTATGTATCATCTAACATATTCTTTTATTTATGAAAATGAGTAGATGTTAAAACAAAATGGTTAGACAAAGTGATCATGTTATAGAGTAATCAGAGTGTGTGTGGGTGTAACAACATATGTGTTATGTTGTGTTATGGTGTGGTGAACTACATAAAGTTTATTGAGTTGTGACATGTCAAGTGGAAACCTTGTAAATGTGTTGTGCCCAAGTATGTGATATTGGATATCCAACTTGGGGTAAGGGTGGGTGGACACCTAGTGCGATTCCCTATGTGTACCCTTTGTGAAGTGCGTTATATAAGATAGCTAGTTGTGAAGTTATGTAAATGTGTTAAATGTGTATCTATTAAATGGAATGTGATGTATTTATTTGTGTTAGTCATATTTGTATGTTAAATGTGTACCCCTAGTGTATGGTTCCCCCCTTATGGGAGTGTGATGCTAGCTAGTGTAAATAGGGGTTGAGAGATACATGGTCCCCAATCGAGATATTACAATCTCAGGGCATTGTCCCTAATCCTGATAAAGGATCTATGTCGAGTCATTGTAATCTTCCTATGGACGTCGACCGTGGCCTACTCCCCCACATATGAGAGCCACACTTGTTGGTTCATAGTGCAAACCTATTCCTTGATGTTTATAACCCATAGAAGGGATGGAATTAAATGGACTACCAATGATTCATACTTATGTGGTCAAGGACCACC
>VDFB02220996.1:56068-117569 GCA_007258455.2 Sequoia sempervirens | reverse complement strand
TCCCTCAAATAAAAAATATGCATTTGACATAAATGTTCACTAGCAATGCCTTCTAACACTTTTCACTCAGTCATGTAGTCACCCCTCCAAATGATGTTGTTCATTCAACTAACAACCAAGAACAAAAGAGACAAGTATTCTAAAAAAATTCTCAGAGCACTAAAGATATGTACTCACATCCTTCATATTGTTTTTTCCCTAAAATAAAAAGATGCATTTGACATTGATGTTTAGTAGCAATGCCTTCTAACACTTGTCACTTAGTCATGTAGGCACCCCTCCAAATGATGTTGTTCATTCAAGGGACATGGAAGAACAAAAGAGGCAAGTATATTAAAACATTTTCTCAGGCCATATAAAATATGTACTGACATCCTTGATATTGTTTTCCCTTGAAATAAAAATATGCATTTGACATTTATCTTCACTAGCAATGCCTTGTAACACTTGTCACACAGTCATATAACCACCCCTCGAAATGATGTTGTTCGTTCAAGTCACAACCAAGAACAAAAGAGGCAAGTATTTTAAAACATTTATGCCATATGTAATTTCATTTTTACCACCATCACTTTCTCATTCAATTTCCATGATTGTTGCTATTGTAATTTACACGATGAAGACAAAACCTATTCAACCATCAAGCATAATTGATATTTGTAGAAAATAATCAGTTGTAGCCTTCGAAGGTGATGTCTTGGTCATCTATGGCCCTGTTGCTACCAACAACCCTACAACCCAACCAAAAGTACCAATTCTTCATCTTGATTTGGTCGATAGCTATGGCCAAATGACAATAACAACAAACATTAACGACAAAATGATTGACTTATTCTTGCCAAAATTATCGCCTGATACAAGTATCTAAATCACAAACTTTGTGATTAAAAATATATATATATATGACATAGGAGATGTTGATTACTGTCTCCAATTCACTCATAAAACCACCATGCAAACCATTGGAAAATTTTATAAAGAACGTAGACTAATACCTGACACAACCATCTCAGAACTAATTAAATCAAAAGATAGCTATCCTATTGGATCGGTTGCTGCTATTGTTACTGCTCATTATCAAATTCCAATGCAACATGAACTACATATCAGAGATGGAGACTCGTAGGACGACTTAGCTACTGTAAGATGTTATGCAATAATCTCAAACCTTGCCCTATATCTTTTTTATCATGCATTTTGTTTCCTATGACAACTGATTCAATTGTCTGTTTTATAGATTATAGTACCTAGCAGCTATACAGGGCCCTATGCCAAACTGTGAATGATATTGGAATAAGAGAAAAGCCACTAGTACTGTTCAAAAATATCGTTCGCAGTGGACATATAGGCTCAACACTCATGCAAACTACAAATTCCACCTTCATTGACAAGATGAATGACCTATGCACGAAAGCTTTCCTAGGAAAATTGGTTTCTTCCAGCACACAGGTATCCAGCCTCACAATATTGTACACTTATCTTCAAAAGATTTAGATTATTTTAGACACAATGTAGTTTAGAGTAGTTCCTAGAGTAATATTGTACCTAGATTGAGCAAGATGTCATAATTCATTGACAATCAAGCAACTCTGAACAACAAGTATTATAGTCATAGTTCTTGGGTTCTAGATTTCTTTCAGCTTTAGACAACCCTCTCCTTATTTTGTGTTTTCTACTCTGCTTGTGTCTTCTATTTGAAAAATGAAATTACAGGAAAGATCAATGGAAGATAAATATAGGGTCTGATATACATTTTATAATGTTGATCTAATCTTTCTTGGCCTAGAGATCTGAACAATGAACAAACCATGCCCAAGGATGTTTTTTTTAGGAAAGCAATGACACTATGCTAATAGTTTGAGACACCCATGTGCTTGGACTATCTTTTTGCTTCTATTGTGAGCTTAAATATACTTTCATGGAATCCTGCAATATGTTCTTAAATCTTGTGCATCCCCTTGCTAGGGTTATGTTCGCAATTCACATTCCTAGTGTGCTCATAATTCATATTGTTGCTTTCTACATGTTGCTTTTGGCTGCAGTATTATCTTTATGGTAACAAATCATAAATTGCCTTATGGCATCCTCATGGATTAGGAAATGGGATTCTTGTTTTTACTTGGCTATGAAGGTTACTCTCCATGGGCCTTATGACAATTTTCTAACTTGGACATCACATGCTACATGTCAGGTTCTTATTGGCCGACCCCTCCAAGGTTCAAAATTCCTTCTTCTATCGCTTGCGTGGGTGAATGGGAGCCATTTTAAAAAATTGCTATACACCAACAATCTCAATTCCATTGATCTAATGCTATATTTGAATGCTTTATGCATATGTGTGCATATATTTTCTTGAAAACATATTTTCCATTTTTAATGGTTTGCCGGTGGCAATGGAAATTTTTGGTTGGCTTGTTTTGGGGACTGTCCTGCTGCAGAGGTGTTCATCATTAGTCAAGGTTGTTGTAGGGAATCAATCTTAGTAGTTCAATCTCAGTTTCTTAATGTTAAGAAGGTGCTCCAAGTCAAGGGAAGTTGCCAAATTGCAGAAGTCTCTTCACAGCACAAGTGTCTCCATGAATGTTGGTATGTATCAGAGGATTTGTATGCCATGCTTGTCCTTGAGGCCACACTTACCGGTCTAGTGTTGTAATGGTTAGTTATTCTACACAAGGACTTGAAACCGTATGAAAGTGCATTTGATGCTACTCTTTCTAATGCAATATATGGGTTCACTTTGCTCATCATGGATTATTCAAAGAGGCTTTGTTGTGTATGCTTTTGATTATATAATGGAATATTTTTAATCATACATCCTAGCTTATGGTTTATGAATGCATTTATAGTTCCTATGTTGTGTCTCACACACATGATTGCATGTAAGGTTTGGGACTTGACTTAGTTACCCAAATGATAAAGGCACCTGTCTATTTTAGTTTTTTCATCCATCACCACTTAAATCATTCAAGAAGCATATTTTATCTCATTATTAATGTTAGTCTCTACTCTGTTTATGTACATAAATCAACCTTATAACTCTTGTTAAATCTTAAGCAAGCTTCCACTTAAACCATACATTTAGATGTTTACACATATATGATTTCTGTCCACATTTATAATCCATTGTAGTAACTTATGCCAAAGTGTAAGAGAGACATTTTTTTATGAACAAAAGAGAAGATTATACATATGTAGTTTCAGATTGTAAATGCAGTATAAAATAGTAAGGGACTCATATTAGCTGATAAAACTTATTCTACATCCTTGGTGTATATGTTGTTAGTCCTTCAATCTACTCTATCAAAGGTCAATAAAATCTTGTGCTTGCAACTAGTGTAGTGTTGGTCCACTATGACTCTGGGTATGGTTGTAAGGGCTCATGCGGTTTTGCACTTCTCTTTAATTGGTCTATTTTATGGCCTCTAAGGACCACCCTTTAAGGTTCAACAAAGCCTAAAGAAGATGAAGGGTTGGGCTCTAACTGTCTAGTCATTGTTGATTAATCCTACTACTTTACACCAAATAGCTTTGTGATATAGTGTCCTCTCTCTTTCATGACACTAAAATACACTGGAAATAACATTCTCTGTAACATACTTTTATTACTAGTCACTTATATTTTATACTTATGCATTACTTTTGTTCCATCCAAAAAATGCTACGCCTACTAATCAAATCTGTGTTGCCATTCCAAGTGACTGGTACCCTCAAGCCAAAGAATGTTCACCTCCCACCATACCAACCGGTATGCATGACATGTGAACAAAGATTTTTCCTCACAGACACATCAAACAATGATGTTGTCCAATGCGCAACAACAATGAAATTTCAATACAGGCAATTTCTTTAATGCACAATCCACACAAGGAATGAAGATCTGGACTGCTACCTACACAAACAATTGATAGAAAACAACTTCCCTCAACTTGTAGCAATACCCTATCTAAATTACAAAAATGACGTGTCTGTAATGATGTTCATGCTATGAAAATTCCAATTACAAGGAACATTTACACTTTCCATGGACAATTGCATCATAGAAATTGTCAAACAAGACAATGCTATCACACCTCCAGCCAGCTAAAAAGCGATTTGCAACCTAACACAGGTACTTATTCTGCACAAAATAATTACTTGAATTTTAGAAAATGTTGTCTTCTTCTTTCCTGCTAAAGAATCTATTTTGTTTCAGAAATGCTCGAAGACAAAGTAATCAACCTATGGAGATGCTTATGAGACAAAAGAAGATGGATGTTATCACTACTAGAGAGGCTAGATTTCGATCCAATTCTTCACGTCTGTAGTCAACCTGGCTTATGCTCTGCTCCCCTTGAATCAAAGGGTTTAACATCTTTTGCAAACAAGAACTTCTTTGGCAAGCAGACTTTGGAAGATGGATCTGTTTAGAAAATAATAATAGAATATTGTCCTTTGATATCTAGTATAAACCTGACAACAATTTGTTCTACATAAACAACTTAAACTTGAAAATCATTTTTTTTGATAAAATTGTGTCCTTGGAAAACAAGATGTAGCTTGATTCTTATCGATGCTTTTGTACTCATTTGCATAATTTTTATGTTCTTTTGATAACTATGTTGGCAAGCAACTATTTGTTTGCAATATCATATATTTGGTTTACAATTTGGTAACATTCCTTATGATATTTCAAACAACATATTCACTTGACTGTTCCAATGAATATGTTATTTTTGAATTGAGACATATATTTGGTTTAGTATCTGGAAGAATTGTTTATAATATGTTATACATTCTATATTCATGTTTACTTTGGAATTTGCTTAGATTGCACTAAGAAGAAACAACATCTAGTTAGGCTGAGTTGGATTAAAAATTAGTCTGCTATTGCAATCCACATTTACAATTTGTATACTAAGTTACAGTTTATAGAGCATACTTTTCTTCTTGTTGGCCATGCCTGCATTTTCCAATAACAGTAACAGTTTTAAGTTCTTTGATATGAAAATAGACGCGGGTTTCATGTTCATGGGTGGGACTCATCTTTTGCATCAACTAGGGTCTTCCATGGTAATTATGGCTACTAACCTACCACTCAAATTCTATATGGTCAGGACTCAGGTTGCTCATGTTTTTCAATGGTCTCACTTTGGTGGTATTGATGTTAGGTTATCAAGATACAAGAAGAATTGATTGTGCTATTTTAGTTGATCTAGGCTGATACACTAAATGTTGAAGGAAAAGTAAATTTTATGTCTTGATCCAATCAACAAGCTTGGAATAAGACTCAAATTCTATTCACCAAGAGGCTATAGGTAGGTCCACGACTCTTCTACAATCTATAGATGAGTTTCCCATCTACATATATTATGAGACAAACTCTCTTTGAGGCATTCTTTCAAACAATTCATGTGCCTTGTTTGTGCTTCCACATTTTCATACATATCTACCAAAGCATTTCCAATGATGATACTTGGCAAAAATCCACCTTCATCATGCTTTGATGGATTGGTAGGGAGGGTGTTGGAAAAGGCCGTTGAATCTGGCTTTACACTTGCTAATTGAATTTGCTTGAAAGCTTCTAGAGCTTTTTCAATAAATTATTTTTTTGCATATCCTGCAATCATTGCAAGCCATGAGACTGTTGGTTGAATTTTTTTTCAACTTAAATAAAAATTGATTTTTATCTTATACTCTTTTCTCTGCTCTTTCCACCTTCAAACAGACCTATGCACTCTATGTCCTCTTTTGCCAAATGTCACTGTTTTCCCTACAAACAGACGAGAAAACATACCTACTAAGGCAGGGACTCCAGCTCACGCAGAGTGCTTGTTTTCCTTGTTAAAGGGTTAAAAAGTGAAATAATTTGTAAGAAACTTTATTGTTTGATTAAATTTTTGCATAGTTTTGTAAGGCTTAATTTTGATGGAATTATTAAAGGCAATTTAGTGATGGTTGGAGTTAGGTTGATTATTTAAGATAGTAAAGAAGAAGGTTTTATGAGTAGGCATAGAAAATAGAAGGTCATAATATATGTGCAATATTTAAAAATTACTCTTTTGAAAATAATGTGTAGATCTTTATTATAGGTCTACAATTAACTATTTGAGGTGCAATGGTGGCTAATAGTTCCACCTTCTTTCGTAACCATGAAATTTTCATATATTTTTAATTTATTTCTTCTTCAAAAATTATGTTTTAATTTTTCCTTTTATTCAATTAATTTCATTTCCTTGAGCTTAGCCTACTCAACCTACTTCCACAGCCACAATGCGATGGCTAGCCAAGAGAGTCTAGGGATAGTTGGCTATTGATATCCTTGTTGATTTGGTTGAATTTCTTCCCTTGTTCCCATCTCTATGGTTTCCAATTGGGCTAGTTGATCCAACCCACCTTCTTATTGTTGGAATAATTGGATTTTCTCTTTCAATCGTTGTATTCTATGTATAGCTTCTTATAATGCACCAATAAATTCCTCATTGTCACTCCAATCAAGAGAGGTGATGGTTGGACTTGCATAATTTTTGGTGAAAAATAGGTCCTCATACTCATAACTTATTTCTAAATTAATAAAAACCACATTTGAATGCTTAAAAGTCAATGCTAAAGTTGGCCCTTTCTTTTTAATGTAATGTGATCGCCTAGGGGAGTTTGAAGAAACACCTTGTTTCTTAGAGACTCTATGTGACGAGGGAGTTGATCTTTCTATTTTGGTTGTGGGTGGTTTTATGGTCACGGGTTAAGAAGATACACTTTGTAAAGGCACTTCCTTGGGATAATTCTCTTGAATAGGAGATGGAAATGCTTCAAGTGGTGGAATTGATGGAACAAGCCTTGGACTAGGGCTTTGGGTAGGAGAGCTCACATTGGGGAAATTGCATGCATAGTAAACATTGCATGTTCCCTCCTTACTTCTTCATTTCTCCTTACAACTCTCAGATTTTAATTCTTGCATTCCATTTTTCTCTTTGTTGTTGGGCCTAAGGTTTGGCATTCCCTTTGTGTCTAACATCTTCGAAAACCAAAAATTAATCCCATGCCAAATCTAGGAACTCAATGCTTAAACTACTTTTGACCAATAGTTGTATTAAATAGTGATGATGCAATGATGAAGACTTCCCTTTTCTGAATTCAATGGCCATTTGTAATAACATATGGCAGAGGAAATTGGGCACATTCATGTGTCTATCATGACACAAATGACAAAGTAATTTAAAATGCATGGTATATAACAAATAATTTCTTCCTTCATAGGTTAAGTATTTTATTATGTAAACTGCTACACATGCTCAATGCCAAGGTAGGGAAAGAAACTTAGTTCCTTGCAAATAAAAGTCTAGTTTTTCTCCTAACATGGTGAATTTTCCACTGGCAATAGCAGTGTTGGCATGTTTTGGATAAGCTTCATTGTTTGTAGGTGTGAGACGAGGAAATGTTGGTGAGGGTCGATTACACTTGATTCATGATGAATCAAAGCATAACTTTGCCAAACAAACCTACATCTACAAACAAGATCATTCAAATTGGAAATCTAAACTAAGAATTTTACTAAAATTGAAAGCTACAAACTAAGAAAATAGTTAAATTCCTAATCTAATCCATCTGAAACTTATCCTATTTTGGAATTGGTGTCATGTTGATGTGAAATGATGACCCTTTCCCAATCCCGTGACCAATGAGCTTATTTCAGTTGATTCTATGGAAGAGAATCGATGAAACCATTGTGATTGATGTATGAAAACCTAGTTTATGCTAAAAATGAATATGGTGCAAGCTAAATTACCATGATTTTATGCTAAGAATGAACTAATTATGCTATTGCTAAGCTAATCTAAGTTAATTCTAAGCTAAAAGATTCAAACTCTAATTTATAAACAAGCTAAGATGGATGCATGGAGCCATTAATGGATGCTCTAAGCTATGATGCAATTAAAATTAACTAAGATAAGCTAAAAAGTGAGTAAATATGAGTGTGAGTGCATATGAGATTCAACAACATAAGTTTTCAAATTGAAAGATGGATGTATGAGTTTCAACAACATAAGTTTGCTCTGAAAAAGATGGATCCATTTGTCTCCAAATAGTGACCTATTTATAGGAAAGCAAATGAGGAATGAAGGGTTGAGATTGAAAAGATTAATCAACGGTCCAAGATGAAGATGAGAGACATGGATCTTGGATTCTCATCAACGGATGAGAATGCATGATGAGATTTTAATCAAGGGTTCACACTTGCCTCAAACAAATACACTTTTGACCTGCTCACGTAGGTTAAAGGTGACTTGTTCAATAGGTTGAAGGTTAAAACTTGCTTAAGAAGCCAAGTGAAAATATCCCTTTTTCAAATGATGAAGGAATAAGAATATTCTTTTGGAATATTCTCATGGGTGAGGAAAAAAGGAAATTTACAAATTAAAACAAAGTTTGAATTGTGCAAAAAGGGGATAAGGAATATTCCATGGGAATATTCCCTTTGTTTAGAGGAAAGTTAGTTTAACTTGCTAATTAAACAATATTTAATCATGCAATTAGGGGAAATTGAAGAATTAAATAGATATTTATTAAATTAAATGATTTAATAAATGGGAGAAAGGTGAAATGATATTTAATTAAATAACTTAGGGTTATTTAAATAAATAAGATGACTTAGGAAATTAAATTAAATATTTTGATTTATTTAATTTAATGAGATGAAACGTTAGCATGAAAGGGGTGAATTAACCTGATTAGGTTAATAGATGCAAATGATGCAATTAATTAAATAGCTAGGCTAATTTAATCAATTAAGTGAAAAGAGGATGGGTTAAAGAGGAAATGATGTTAGTAAGTAAATCTATTTTAAGTGTATGATATAGATTAGGACATTTTTCAGTGTCTACATTTTGCCCCTCTTTGAAGTAATGTACCTATTGCTTTGGTTCAAAGAATAACGCTTTTCAGATCAAAACTGCTGCTTAAATCAAAAAATATATTTTTTTTAATTTTTTAGATGCCCCAATGGAAGGATAAAGCTGACTCCTTTCCCCCTCAAGAAATCGGGCAAAAATTTTGAATTTTGGGTTGATTTCTCAACAAAGGTTAAATGCTGCCCCAAGGGTCCAAAAAGGCTCTGGGATGCAAGAATAATGTCAAAAATGCAAAAAAGGTGCAAAATTAGGTCTAGATTGGTAAAATTGGTGAAAATGATAATAAACCCTATCTTCAAGGTTAAATTAGGGCAAAAAACCCTAATTTTCTAGCTTAAATAGGCCAAGAAGGGTCATTTTCAATTCATTTGTGCATTCACACCTTAAGGAATTCTTGCAATTTGAGATTTGACCCTTCAATGAAATGGCATACTGAGAGCTTCCTAGGCACAACTCTAACTGAGTTCGAGAGTTCCAGTGGCTTCTAGGCGCATGACAATTGGTATGTAACTCCAAACTTGAATTAAAATTTGAATTTTTGATGCATTTATTACGCTTTGAAATTCAAACAATGGCGACTTCACTATATAGCGACGCCCAAATTGAAATTGGCGACGATGAGATGAATTATAGTGACACTATTCAAGATTTAAAACTAGGGTTTCTAATTTTAAATGGTGACGCATACTTGTTTGGTGACGCACTTGCTGATTTAGAAATTAGGGTTATAGTTTTCCAAAGGTCAAATTGTGACACCAACTTATTTGGAAACACATGTTTTGATTTGTAGTTTTAAATGCTCTAGGCGTCGCAATTTGAAATTTGAATATAGCGACGCTATTGTGATTTTTGAGCTGTCAATTTTAAATTGAGCCAAATTTTGATGATTTCTTGACGTCGTGCGCTTCATGGATGCAAGAGGTATTTCCACCACTAATGTCACAGGAGCATAGACCAATCATGCTAGAGAGATTGAGTGATTTGTTAGAGTTACACTAGGAGCGCTTGGGAGAGATTGGCCTCTAGTATATTATGTATACACCTATGATTTAGACATATTTAGCAATGATGACAGCCCTGTGTGAGAGATGGCATAGGGAGACCCCATCCTTCCACCTTCTAATAGGAAAGGCGACAGTGACTTTGGAGGATGTTTGGTATATATTGTGTTTGCCGATTCATGAAGATCGTGTGATTTATGACACAAAATGCCAAATTCGATGCCTACCTTGAGGTTATGGAGATGGAGCAGATCGCTTTGGTTACCTCATAGATTGAACTCGAGTCATACATAGGTCATGTGTCCACCTTTAGATTGATCATTACAGCCATCATTTTGAGTTTGGTGGCTCCTAATAGGCGTAGCAAAGGATTCAGCCCAAGATGGGGCTTGGCATGGCATCAAATGTTGTACAGGAGGACACTTTTTGCATGGGGCCCCGTGACGCTAGCCTCCTTGTATCATGATTTGCATGATTTTGTCTATTTCGATGGGAGAGCTATTGGTGCAGGGGTGACTCTACTACATATTTGGGCGTGGGAGCACATTGTTGTGCTTTGACCTATTGTTTAGATGGAAAATGTGGAGCTGAATGATGTCATCATTTGGAGATAGAGAGGTGTCATTACCTTCAGGCACACTAGACAAATTGGGCTCTCGTATTGGAGATGGGTGATAGATGATATGACATTTTTCTGTTGGTGCCCATGGCTACAAATGTTTCCATGGTTTGATGATATTCAATAGCTTTATTTCACTAGGAAGATGTGATACATGCGGGGTCGAGAGCACCACATTATTGAGAGGTATCTATGAGACAGGGTAGCAAGGAAATTCAAAGAGGTCCAGGACAGACCTGATGATGCATACAAGGCCATTTTTGTGAGATCAGCCAGAGAGGTTCCCACATGGGGACTGACTATCCCAGCTGCAGAGGCCGTAGAGAGCTTTACACAGTTGGTGGCCCAGCCTTAGGCATATGATTAGGGACAGGCAATAGCTTAGACTACGCCTGCATATGATGCTTGGTTTGTCCCTCCCTGACAATTAACGGATCCAATAGGTGTTCCTCACAGAGGGAGACCCAGAGGCAAAGGAGTTGGGAGAGGCAGGGGACAGGATGGCCAGAATGACCAGGATGGTCAGGTTCCGGGGCCCCCACCGATTATACAACAACAACCTCCAATAGTTCAACAATAGCCAAGTCCACCACCACCACTAGATGTGTGAGATGCTTAGATACAACAGTTGCAACAACAGGTGTAGATATTGACTGGTGAGTGGAATTAGGCCCATCAGCAGGTTTTGGTTGTTACTATTGAGCGAGACCAGGCTCAGCAACAGGTGGTTGCGGTCACAACTAAGAGAGATCATGCATTATAGAGAGTACAAGTTGTGATAGGAGAGAGAGACTAGGAGGTGGCTAAGTGACAACAAATTGAGGTGATGATGGTGGCCACACATGGTCGGACAGTGTCAGCGCAGTTATATAGAGAGGTCATTATAGAGGCTGCGTATTATAGATAGCATTACCATCATGATGTACTAGTGACACTCAGACAACTAGATTTTTCATAGTGCAGTGACGCACGACCACGTGCAGAAGATCAGCCTGAGAGATAGGCTGGAGAGGGTAGCAACCATCAGGGCTAGCTATTATGTATAGACACTTTTTTTTTATTTTGCCCCATTCTTTATGACGAATATACATTCATGGGATCCTTTTTGATAGCCTCGTAGATATTGTACTTTTGATTGACGTTCATACACTAATCTAGATTTTGTACCATGACACTCATTTTTTGATATATAAATGATACAGAGACGAATAATTTATGCTGTGATGTGTTCACTTTATTTCATGTATGGATGGATATGATATGGATGCATTTTATTTTATCATGTATGGATGCATTGTATTTATGCCTATGTGATATGCGATGATCATGATATGGATGGATGCAATGTTATGTTCTTTTTCATTATCTTTTCACGATATGATATGGATGGATGATTATGATATGCAGATGTTATGAATGGAAATGATGTGGATGCATTTCTTTTTGTATATTTCCTTATGCATGTTTTATGATGACGATATATGCATGTGGATCCAAATGCTTATGATATGCAACAATTTAATATGCTTAGAATAATAAATCATTCATCATGACTTAAATGATTATGCAAAATGTATGATGTGCAATGATTATGAGATAGATGCTATGATTATGTTATGATTATGAGATGTATGTATGCTGATGGTTTGTTGATGCAAGGTGGATGCATTGATGATGTTTTTGTTGACTATCATGATGCTAGGTTAGTACAGGGAGAAGATAGAAGAATAAATGAATGACCATTGATTTTGATGATTGCTTTAGAAGATCCAACAAGTCCATGATCCATCGAGACTTTATTAGAGAAGGTGACGAGACAATGCAAAATGAGGATGAAATGCAGAATGACGAGTTGCTCATATTTCGAGATTGGGATTTTCGTCATTCCTTAGTGTTTGATATAACACATAGACACGATGCATCAAGGTATTGATAACCATGATGGCATTGTATCTAGTGTAATGGACTCTGACTCGACAAAAAAATAAGATACTTCTTGTTCACATCTTGAAATATGGAAACGTCGTTGAAATGCAAGTTAGAAGCTTTAGAATATATTGGACCAAAGCATACACAATAGTCAACAACATACTCCAAACGACCTTCCTACACACAACTAAGCAAGTATGCACCAAGATTATTTTACAAAAGTATCCAAAAGCACAGAAAAAAAAGAGATAATGATCGATGCCCCATTCCTTTCTCTCTAAATCATTTTGTTAGACATCATTGAGAGGTCCTTGGAATGGGTCATTAAGATAAATCATAAGAAAAAGATCAAAGACAAATAATCAGTATTATCTATAGCTCTTGCCTAGTTTAAGTTTAGCTAAAGTGATATTTGATACTGATGTCCATCACAGGAAGGATACATCCTAGGACATGTTGATCAGAGGTTGTTTGATGTTGGGATGATGATGCTAAGATGAGCCATTTCCATAAAATTCACTGACACATTTACTTTTTATACTTTAGATTTTGACTTTTAGGTTTGCACTTTACAACTTGCTATACTTGTTTTCTACTTGTTTCGCCAAAGGTTGAAGGTGACGATCATTTATTATGGGTGAAAGTTTATTGCGGGTGAAAACAAGATGGGATGGATGGGTTTTGGATTTTTTGGAATATTTCAATGTTTTTGGTATTTTGAAAATGTTTTGAGGTTGTTTTTGGTCTTTTTGAAAGTTTATAAAAATGTTTATGTTTTCATATTTTTGGAGGTTGTTTAGGGTTTTCTTAATGTTTTGAGGCTTTTTAGGTCTTTTGAGTATTTTCTATTGTTTTTGGATTTTCCATTTTTCCAATGTTTTTGTGATTTTCTGAATTTTTGGACTTTTTTGGGTTTTTGAAGATTTTACCAATGTTTTGGGGTTTCTAGGGTTTTACAAATGTTTAGGGGTTTTTGAGAGTTATCTAGATGTTTAGGGGTTTTTTGAGAATTTCTGAGTTTTGACCAAAAACCTAACCTAAAATACCTATCCTAGGTGTCTCGAGGGATGATCATAGATTAGCCTTGCTTACATTATACATGCAATGACCACGTAGTTCGACTGACTCGACCCATTTACAAGATGAAGATATGCATAGATGAAAGACGTCAACTTATTATGATGGACTCCTAAAGGATTGACCTAGGGTGTCTCGGGGGCACATCAATGATGGCCTTTCCTACGTTCAAGCTGAAAGACCCGTAGTTTGACAAGAGGACTCTATTTTTTGGATTTTTGATGTTTTGAACATTTTAGGGATTTTGATTTTTTTGGATGTTTTGGATTTTGAATTTACAAATTTTTAAATCTTTTTGGATTTTAGCTATACAGGATTTTGCAAATGTTTTTGGATTTTCTGGATAAGATTTTATGAATGTTTTTGGATTTTTTTGGATAAGATGTCAAATGACCTCAAGATATACAAGAACCCAATTGTGACCCATAACGAAATGCCCCCTGTGTGACATGTTAGCCTACTTCGATAAAGGCAGGACATACTGACCTTTGGAATATGTTAAGTAGTGCTAAAGGGTTCATGATACCTCATAGTGCCAAGCCATGATAAGGACGTGGATGAGGGATAAATGTCGATGCAAAGAATGATAGGACAAAAGAGCCAAAGAATAGATGGAGATGCTTTATTTACGCAAGGCGCCTATTTGCCATGTTTTCACCAAGGTACTTTCCCAAAGCACTATCGAAGTGATTTTCACTAGAGGATGATTTTTTCTTTACTTTTTCAATCCTTTTTCTCATTTTTTTGGATTTTCATTATTTTATGATTTTTTTGTATTTTCTGATTTACACCCTTCAAGATTAGGCAAATTTTTTTTTGGGATGCAAGCTGTTGGTTGGCTCCTGCAAGGGTTCACCTTCAAGGGTCGACAATTGATATGCTCCTGATCTGTAGATTGATGTGATGACAAAGGGACTTAACTAGTTAGGCTCAAACTTTCCTTTGTTGTCTTGATCTGGAAGGTTCTTATGATTCTTCTTTAAGACTAGATCTCCTACCTGGAATGATTGACATTTGATTCTCTTGTTATAGCTCTGTTCCAGTCAATTTTGATATACGTGCAAGTGATTAAGGGCGTCAAGATGATGTTCATCTTAGAATTCCAACTCATTTAGTCGAGATAATTTGTATTCTTCCTCAGTTATTAGGTTTTGTAGTGACACTCATAGTGATGGGAGATCAACCTCAATAGGAAAGATGGCTTTTGATCATAGACCAAAGAGAAAGGGGTTGCACCTATAGGCGTGCGGATACTGGTTTGATAAACCCAAAGAGTGAGATTTAGCTACAAATGCCAGTCATGACCAACTTCATTAACTATTTTCTTTAGGATTTTTAGGATAGTTTTATTCGTAGCTTTTGCTTGACCATTTCCTTGGGGATAGTATGGGGTAGAGAATCAGTTTTGGATATTGAATCTTTGACACAACTCCTTTACATCCTGATTTTTAAAAGGGTTCCATTATCTAAGATGAGGGTTTATGGAACACCATAATAGAAAATTAGGTAATTCAAGATAAACTTGGCTATCTACTTCCCCATTATGTAGGTCATAGGAATGGCTTCAACCCACTTAGTAAAGTACTCAGTGGGAGTTATGATAAACTTATGGTCGTTGGATGAGGTTAGAGTGATTTTTACTATGAGGTCAAGTCCCCATTGTGAAAAAGGTCATGGTGTGATCATTGGCTGCAATTCTTGGGCTCGAGCATGGATCAAATCTCCATGCTTTTGATACTAGATGCATTTTTGCACATACTGATGAGCTTCTTTTTCCATTGTTGGCCAATAGTACCCTATCGTCAATAGTTTATTAGCTAATGTCGTACTGCTAGAATGGGCCCGCATATTCCATCGTGTACTTTTGTTAAAGTAGTTAAGGCTTCTTCTTGGTTAAGACATCATAGTAATGTCCCTTCGATGTTTCGACGATAAAGGGTATCACCAAGGATCATGAATCGGGATGCCTTTTTAACAAAGGTATTTTTAAGGTTCAGGGTGATATCCGAAGGGTTCCTCTATTAAGGTAAGTAAAGATGTCATGGTACCACGGGGATCTAGGACCAATAATGACACACACGAATTCAGATTCAGGTATTTTGAAATTTGGTATGAGAAGTTGTTCTACCAAGAATTCACATTGGATGATGTAACGCCAAGAAAGTGCATAAAGACAGATTAGAGCAAACACGCAATCTAAGTTAAATGCAAATCTAATGCTAAGCAACAAAGAAAAAAGGAAGTTAAAACGTAAACAAACTGAAACAATCTCACCAATTTCAAACGTATTTCCATGATTCATCTCGATTGCCCTTCTCCATTTTGCTTGTGTAGTATAATTTCCCTCAGATTTTTCGTAAATTCGTGCAAGTATAGCCTAAGATAATGATTAGCAAAACATGGAAGATTCAAGACAAGTGCTCTCAAAAGTCATAAGATTTCGCGAGAGAGATTGGAATGAAGAATGATAAATCAATTTATAGAAAATTGATTATTCGAACGACAGGCCACGATTGAAAGATCAATGGACGGTTGAGATTGACTAATTAGTCATGCATTCTAATAACTGTCGGTAATGAAATGAGTGATACAAATTAGAAATAGAATTAAAGATTAAATAAATGATTTAATCTTCCAGTTTGGTATTCGAAAACAAAAGAATTATCTTTTCATGACAAAGATAAAGATTGATTAAAGCAACTCTTTGTTTGAATGCACGCACAAGGTTTAATTAATTAAATATGAATATTTAATTAATTCGCATGTACACGCAAATGAGTTAGAACTGGACGATTGACCAATCTGACGAAGAGATTACTCGAGAAAGCCACTCAGACATCAAATCAAGAGTTAACTGAGCGATTAAAATAGATGTCGAGTCGAGTAAAAGTGAATACTTAGATAACTCACATAATTATCTAAAATATAGAAGAATGCGTTAAAATAGAATTAATGAATTAAATAATTCATTTAATTCAAGACTCGATATTCGGAGAATAATTAAATAAATAAGATTTATTTAATTAAGTGATTAAGGGATTTAAATGAATAATTAAATAAATAAATAATTTATTTAATTATAGTTGAAGTATGATAAAGAGTAAATTAAATAAGAATTTATTTAATTTAACAAGAAGAATAAGGTTAATTAGTAACATAATTAAATAAAAAGCATTTATTTAATTAATCAGATAGAATAAAGAAAAAGTGTGAATTAATTAAATAATTAAGATTATTTAATTAATAGAAGAAATAAAGAATATAGAGAATAGTTAAATAATTGACATTATTTAATCATGACCATGGAGAATACGAATTATGAAGAATATGAAAGTCGCAGGCCTAAACCAAATTTCAGTGTCTACATTTGCCCCTCTTTGATACAATGTCATTTCGGCGTTGTGTCAAAGAAAATCGATAAAAATATGCCCTAGTAATGCCCCAGTGTAAAACAGGTGAAGGTATGCCCCCTCGGGAAAATTGACAAATTGTCAAAAAAGTTCAGAAAAATTTGGAAATGCTCCCGATTAGTACATTGGATGGCCAGAAATGTAGTGGAGGTTGCAGAATTAAGTTTGGAAATGGGAGGGACGGGTACAAGATGATCGAAATTGAAATTTAACGTGACTAGTAGGAAAGAAATGACACCTAGGCCCTAGGTATATATAGGAATAGGGGTAAAAACCTATTCATTTGCACCCACCTAGCTTAGAAATTGAGATTTTGCTCTGCATTCCTAGCGACAATGTCTCCAGTTCCGGCCACTCACCATCGCGCATACAGGATCCGGACATTCCAGAGACTAGCCGGCGCGGACCCCCCAGTATGGACCTAAAACTTGCCTTTTGAAATTTTTGATTTGTGCGCATTTTAAGGCATTTAATTCAATTTTTAGTTATGCGTCGTTTTAATAATTGACCACATTTGCGTGCGCGAATGACGCATTTTCCTGTGGAAAACCGCATTTGTAATTTAACGTCGGTCATTTTGCATAGTTAGACTGCGGTTCAACGCATGTGTGAATTTATGAAATGCATTTGACTTTTTGCATCGCATTTGCATTTAGAATAGTCGCATGTGTATATTTTGAAATGCATTTGAATTTCATGCACCGCAAGATTTATTTTTCAACACATATGAATATAGTGCAACGCATGTGAAAGTATTAGCCGCATTTGTTTAAGAATGACGCATTTGTATTTTATGAACCGCATATGTTAAAAAGCGATGCATGTGAAAAATAATGATGCATGTGCAAAATAACGATGCATTTGCATTTTATGTAGTAGAGTCAATTTGCACTAGAATAGATGATTGAGGCTGACATGAGGCATGTATAATGCTATTGCAGGTTGTGCTAGACACCATATATACACGAGAGTCGAGACCTACTACATTTCGATTCAGAGACAGTTTGCGGCTGGCAGAGTGACGAATTGTATGGCACCTTGGTTTACTGCACGTGACAGACATGCCCCAGATTCGGGCGAATCGGGGACTATTGACAGCGTTGTGTGAGCGGTGGCACTCGGAGACATCGTCCTTCCACCTACCAACTGGAGAGGCCACGGTTACCCTAGAGGATGTGTATAGGATCCTGAGACTTCCTATTAGAGGCACACGGGTGGCATATGATACCCAGAGGGGTGCCGCTGAGATGTGTAGATATTACCCCCATGTCGACATTAGGCAGTTAGGATTTGATGATTATGAGATTAGGTGGCGGGTGTTGGCCCAGAGGTATAGACAGTTGGACTGTCTATTGGCTACATTGATAGGTGATATAGTACTGCCTGATCGCCGAGGTCATGGTTTTCCCATGGGATGGGGGGAGATGCTAGTGGGCATGCTCGAGCGTCGAGTGGTATATGCTTGGGGTTCCTGTGTGCTTGGGATGTTATACTTTCATCTACATGATATTGCCTATCGAGAGGCACAGTCTATGAGCTGCGGTACCACGCTCCTGATGGTATGGGCGTGGGAGCATATTACCATTTTTCGACCACCTATGACTATTGATCTGCCACATGGAGTGCCTTATGCCTTCTGTTATGTAGGGGTGACCACACAACATCACATTGGAGATACAGGTTACTTTAGACATGCCATAGACACCATGCAACAGTTTACATGGAGGCCATACCTGGGGTGTGAGGATTGGTCAGATGAGGATGAGCATTTGCCATTTTGCAGACAGGCACAGTACTTAGTTGAACGGACAGTATCACATGTCCACATTATAGAGCGGCAGTTTCCAGATCGTGTCCTGCGGCAGTTTGGAGAGGTGCAGGATGTGCCTCGAGGTCGAGCAGAGTTTGCGAGATCCTCGCGAGAGGTCCCACTATGGGGTCCAGAGATTCTAGTGGCCATGATAGAGGCAGATATTAATGGATTACAAGCACTTCCATGGGGATGGAGAGATGGACCAGCAGACCCAAGGACCACGACAGAGTATGATCAGTGGTGGGCAGTGCACATGTCGATTCCATTGACGGACCCAGAGCAGTCAGCACCGATAGAGCGGCAAGGGACAGGTCCATGAGGCACGTGGGGAAAAGGTAGAGGCCGAGGAGGTAGAGGAGGCCATGGTGATGGAGGAGGTGATGGCCGAGGTGGACAGCGTGGGGGCAAAAGAGGGAGACGTGGTCGGAGGGGACAAGGACCACCATTATCACCGATCTATGAGGAGGGGCGAGGAGAGGAGGATGTGGCCATGCTAGATGTTGGGAGAGGTGGAGAGGAGGATATTGCCAGAGGGGGAGAGGAGGACATTGTGAGAGGTGGAGAGGAGGTACAGCCGGCAGAGGCAGCTATCCCAGACATCCCGATAGAGGAGGAGGCAGGCAGAGAGGAGGCAGAGATTGATGCTTTGGGTTTGTTAGGTGCTTACCAGGAGGATGATAATGAGGATGATGATCATGAGAGAGAGATTCGAGATCAGATCCTGGAGGAGCTAGATGAGGAGGATGGGAGAGCGAGGGATAGATAGGGTGAGACAGGGGCAGTGGATCCAGACACAGATACATTGCGAGCCCAGGTTGCATCCTTGGAGGAGTAGATGAGAGTTCTGATGGCTGAGAGGGATGCCTATCGGATGGAGAGAGATAGAGCTTTGATGGATAGGGATCAGGCTATAGCTCGGTAATAGGAGACTGAGCAAAGATTCACAAAGCTCAGGGCATTGTGCATAGGACCATCAGCCGCTTTCGCCAGAGAGCTAGTCAGAGCTGGGGAGAGGGAGAGATACTATCGGGATCTGTATGAGGCAGAGATTCCACCAAAGAGACAGGCTCCCAGTTTCTCAGCGGCACACAGTAGCAGGTCCTAGACCAGGACCCATAGTAGGACAGTTAGCACAAAGGGGGTGGAGCAGCCATGTAGAGCAGGTCCATATGACAGACCTCCCTCAACACAGAGATCATCGGGTTCCCATCATCATTCCCCACACACTCCCGGCATGATGGCAGTGGCAGTTCAGGATAGGGGTACCGCTTGTGAGACATTATATTTTGATCTTATAGCCTGCGGGCTTCCATGTATTATTGATACATTATAACATTGTGATGTGACACAGTTGAGCGATATATATATATATATATATATATATATATATATATATATATATATATATATATGATTTTGGCGGCGATTCTCATGATATGCATTTCAATGTATTGATTATGCAATATTTATTTATACATGTGATGTTTATATGATATGCCTATGTGATGGATGAGTATATGTATTTTATGATGTTTATGCAGCTAATGAGATAATATTGATTCTATGTGATGTATGATTCTATATGATGTATGCAATTTATAATTATGAGATGTAATATGATGGTATATGTATGATACCGGCTACATATGATGCTATACAATTGTAATGTGATGTATGTATTTATAGTTGCTTTGTACATGGAATGCTTATGATATGTATTGTTTGATGATGATTGTTTAGTATGCCATGATGATCTAGATATGAAATATGCCTATATGTATGTATTTTTCTAACATGAATGTTGATGCAGGATGGTGTATAATGGTTTGTGTCACAGGACTCTGTCATAATGAAGGAAAGAAGAACTATTAGTGCGGAAAGAAAGATCGAGAAAGAACGAAAGACAGGAGATAGATGTTAGTATTAGCAATCTTCGATGTTTCGCTGTTTCAAAAAAGGTATTGCACTTTATCATCATTGGGCGGGACTAATACAAATGGAGAAAAACACCATGATATGACATAAATCAAGGTGTGCAAGGTCATCCACTTGCTAATAACAGACAGTCGCAGACAAGGATTGTCATTAACTCATACTAAGGGCACAAGTTGCCCCAGTCTTTTTGTCAGGACAAACCACAGACAACAAACAAAGTAAAAGACGGGTCATGAAATGTCATTGTTCCTCTAAATCCTTCATGGGACATCCTTGAGGAAACTAGTAACATGACTCAAAATAAAATTTAAAAGACAGTCGACAGACATCAGTCAAAGAAAATAGAATTCTGATACATCGTTGCTTCTCTAAATCCTTCATGGGACATCCTTGAGAAAGCTAGTAACATAATTCTGAGTCATAAAGTCAAATGAAAAGATAAGATAAATAATCCATAAAGTCAATAAGCCAATAAAATATTTGCCAAAACTTGATCTTGTTTCTTCGATTTGTTTTGATTGATAGAGCCTGATATCAGGAGATACACATACTGGATAAGACTGTGAGTCTAGTTTCGATGTTATGACTATCTGTATAAGGCATGAAAAAGCCTGGTTTCAGAAAGACATGTATCATATAAGATGTTGAGTTAGATACCGTTGATGTGATAACCTGTGTAAGGCTATGTTTGATTGTTTGACCTTGTCGATTATGCAGGAAGGACTCATCCTGTATAAGACAGATTGTTTTGCTGATATCAGTATTCAGGAAGGACCCATCCTGAATAAGATAGAGGTTGATTGCTATGATGATGTCTGTTTCCAGGAAGGACACATCCTATATCAGACATTTGTTGATTTGTTTTGGTTGTTTTGTTTTGCAAGTTGTTTGATTTGACTTAGAGACATTGTTGACTTGTTCACCAGATTGATGCATGACTTGAGACAATGCATTGACAATTGACTGTGTGTGACAACAAACCCTAAAGGACTGACCTAGTGCGGCCTCGGGGGCTCATCGATTGATGGCCTTGCCTATGTTATACACGCAGAGACCTCGTAGTTCGACATGACCAATGACCTTGTCATATAGACATATGGATTGAAGCATGATTTTATACAAACAAACCTAAACGGACTGACCTAATGCCTCGGGGGCACATCGGCAAATGGCCTTGCCTACGTCCAGTCGTAGAGGCAACGTAGTTCGACAAACGACAAAAACTGACAAGTGCGACTGACTTTGACTCTATTTTTTGGATTTTCGAAATGTTTTGATTTTTTTGTCCTTTTGAAGTTTTCTGATGTTTTTGGGTTTTCTCAGGACATTTTGCGATGTTTTTGGGTTTTTCTATGGTTTTACGTCTTCAACACAGCCAATGAAAGAATCAATATGACACATGTCAAGTGTTTTCCCCCAGTCGAGTATAAGACCAATTGACTATGGATAGGGTAAAATGGGGGATATGAAATGCACTCGATGTCAATCGTTCCAAGTTATGGGAAAGACTACCACTTATTACAAAAGGTATATACAAGCGATGGATATGAAAGATAAGGGAATGTACAGGGATAAGGACTATGTACAGGGTAGTGGTGTATGTACATGATCGTGGACTATATACAATGATAAGGACTATGTACAAGGTAGATTAGAATAATAGTAGACAAAGGAGTAGAGTCAAGTACACATGGCGCCTGTTTGCCCGGTTTTCACCATGGTACCTATCCAAAGCGCCACCGAAGTGGTTTTCACTATTGGACGAATGATTTGTCTTTACTATTTTCTAGATTATCTAATTTTTTTGGTGTTACCAAGACGCCTGTTTGCCAGGTTTTCACCTTGAAAACGGTTTTTTTTTGTGATTTTCTAATTTTTTTGTATTTTTGCTAATTAAGACAAAGCTCTTAGAAGCTATGCGTAGAACCTCTTCAAATGCAGACTATTGATTGGTGAGGACAATGGTTCCCCTTCAGGAGTAGAGAGTTGGTACGCTCCTGATCCAAAAGCTTTTGTAACAATATAAGGTCCTAACCAGTTAGGTTCAAACTTTCCTGGTTTGTCTCTTTCTGCTTGATTCTTTGGGTTCTCCATTAAAACCGGGTCACCAATGTCAAAGTTTCGTTCAAAACCTTCTTGTTATAGCATGGACAAAGGCGATTCTGATATGCTTGGAGATGGTCTTAGTGCCTTTTGTCTTCGCCATCCAGGAATTCTAGCTCATGGAGTCTCGACACTCAGACTCTTCATCATCAATGTGGCCTTTCAGTGGATACCCTTAGGGAAGGAATCTCGACCTCAATAGGCAAAATAGATCTTAACCAAATACAAGTGAATATGGAGTAGCACCAGTAGGAGTACGGATACTTGTGCGATAAGCCCATAAGGCAGGGTTAAGTCAGAATGCCACCATGACTCAGCATCATTGACAGTTTCTTGAGGATTCTAATGATGGTCTTGTTAGATGCCTCTGCTTGGTTGTTACCTTGTGGGTAGTATGGAGTGGAAAAGTGATGTTGGATATGAAATTCATCGCACAGGTGGCAGCTTATTGGTTCTTAAATGGGCGGCCATTATCAGTGATTATGGATCGAGGGACACCATATCGACAGATGATATAGTTCAGGATAAATCTAGAAATCTGCGCCGGTGATGTCATAGGAATGGCTTCAATCCACTTTGTAAAGTACTCAGGGCGGTGATAATGAACTTGTGTCCATTAGATGATGTGGGGTGGATCTTACCTATGAGGTCGAGTCCCCATTGGGCAAAGGGCCATGGTGATGTTATAGGACGAAGCTCCTGTGCTGGGGCATGTATCAAGTCTCCATGAACTTGGCATTGGCGACATTTTGTTACAAAGACATATGAGTCTTTTTCCATAGTAGGCCAGTAATAACCCAGTCTCATAATCTTTTTGGCTAAGGTAGGACTGCTAGAATGGGAACCACATATACCCTCATGCACCCCACGCAAGGTTGCTTGTGCTTCAGTAGAATCAAGACATCTCAGTAGGGTATTATCTAAGGTGCGTCTATATAGGGTGTCTTCGACGATGGTGTATTTGGCTAACTTGCGGAGGAATGTCCTACGTTGGTTATTGGATAGGCTAGTGGGTATGACTTTGGCATGAAGGTAATCATAGATTTCTTTGTACCATGGGGAATCAGGACCAACAATGTCACACACCATTTCCTAACTGATATCGTAGGGCTTGGACCAAAAGCTTTCTACCAAGAACTCAAACTTAGGCACGCTTGTTAGAATGTCAAGAAGTGATGCAATTGTAGCCATAGCGCCTCATGCCCTATTTAAAACATGAGGTATTTGATGATGAAATTTGACTTTGTGAAAGTACTCTTTAAATCTATCAGCCATGCACTTGTATGGAGCAAGCTTCTCATCTTTAGTTTCATAATCATCATTTACCTGTCTGATTACCAGTTGGGAATTGCCATATACCTATAGGTTCTTAATTTTCCACTTGACTGCCATGCGTAACCCTGTGACTAGAGCTTCATATTCTGCCATGTTGTTAGTGCATGGGAATGCAATCCTGAATGACTTAGGGATGGAATCACCTTGTGGTGTAATAAATAATATACCAGCCCTTGAACCATGATTTGTATGTGAGCCATCAAAGTACAGTTTCCATGTTATGTTTGTGTCAATTGTGAATATGAACTCATTTGGAAAGTCTGCAACTAATGGGTGATCTGCCTGTATGGGTGCGTTAGCTAACTGATCAACAATGACCTGTCCTTTAATAGCTTTCCTTTCTACATACTGGATATCATACTCACTAAGTATCATAACCCATTTGGCCAGTCGCCCTGTTAATGCTGCCTTGCTGAGAAGATATTTCAGAGGGTCTATTTTAGCAATCAACATTGTTTGATGGTTTAGCATATAGTGCCTCAACTTTTGAGTAGCAAATACTACTGCAAGACAGGCATGTTCAATAGTACTATAGTTGAGCTCATAACCTACTAAAGTCCGACTGATATAATAGATTGCCCTTTCATGACCTTCATCATCATTCTGTGCAAGCAATGCTCCGAGTGATGAATAGGTTGCCGTAATATAAAGAATCAATGGTCTTCCTTCAACAGGTGGCATTAAGACAGGTGGTGTGAGTAAATATTCTTTAATCAGTTGAAAAGCCTCTCCACACCTAGCTGTCCATGCAAAGGGTGTGCCTTTCTTAAGTAGATGTTGAAAAGGATGTGTCTTGTCTGCTAGCTACACTATAAATCTTTTGATAGATTGCAACCTTCCCTATAGTGTCCTTAGTTGACTAAGATTAGTGGGTGGAGGCATGTCCATGATTGCTTTTACCTTAGCCAGATCCACTTGAATGCCTCGTCTAGAAATGATATAACCTAACAACTTACCTAACTTGACTCCAAACACACATTTCTTAGGATTAAGTCTCACTTTATACTTTTCTAGCCTCTGAAATATCTTGTCTAAAACCTGTAGATGTTCTGCCCTTGTCTTGGATTTTACAATAAGGTCATCGACATAATCCTTCATACAAGTGTGTACTAGATCATGAAAGATAGTAGTCATGGCACGTTGATAGGTTGCTCCTGCATTCTTGAGTCTGAAGGGCATGACATTCCAGCAATGCGTTCCCCAAGGAAAAGTGAAAGCTGTCTTAGGTTGGTCTTCAGTTGCAATTCTAATCTGGTTATATCCTGAGAATCCATCCATAAGGGACAACATCTCATAACCTGCTGTCATGTCAACTATCATGTCTATGTTAGGCAAAGGGAAATCATCTTTAGGACAAGCTTTGTTGATATCTCTAAAATCAGTGCAGATGCGGATGCTCCCAGTTGGTTTAGTGACTGGTACAAGATTGGAGATCCAATCGGCATAGTCGATAGATCTGATGAAACCAACGTCTAAGAGTTTCTTGAGTTCTGCCTTGACTAATAAAGCAATATGTGGATGCATTTTTCTCAACTTCTATTTCACTAGTTTGGCACCTGGTTGTAAAGGAAAATGATGCAGAACAAGTTCAGGATCTAACCCCGGCATGTCGGCATATGACTAAGCAAAATTTATTTGTCTCTGTGCAAAGAAGTCAGTCATGGAACTCTGGCTTCTCTTCTGTTGTCAATGACGTTGCAAAATAAACCAGTCGAGGATTCTCTTTTGTGCCTATGTTGACTTCTACTGATTCTTCAATGAGCATGGGTGACTTTTCCTATGCAATGGGGAGAATGTTCAAACCTCCATCCTTAGGTGCCTCAGAGAGGTTTTCACCTTCGGATGCGTCCTTTCTTTTTACTTTTTCATTGTCTAAAGGTGCCTTTCGGTTTTCACCTAGAGACTCATCCTTTTTATTTTGTTTATTCTTTTTCTCATTGTTGCGACTGGAGGGTTGAACAGATTCCCCAAAATATGCTTTGTTGTCCAATTCAATGGTAAAACCAACCTTATGATCCTCGTTAGGTATGCCTTCTCGTAATCCTAGGAACTCAACAATTGCTTCGTCATTCTCAAAAGTGTCTAAGACGGGTGTGTCTTGTTGATCCCAATCAATGAGTTGGGGATAGACTAAGGGCATGTCATCGTCGAAGTTATCAAAGTCTAATGGGGTCAAGGTAAAGATTGAATTATTCATGTGATTACAAAAATCTTGTACTAGGTATGTTTTGCTCTTAGGTTTGAGTCTAGGTGGATGAATAGGTGGGCCTAATGCCAAGGTTTGACGATCGGAAACAGGTGGTTCAGGTTGCCAAGAGGTAGGATCAAGTGATTCCCAATAGTAGTTTTTAAACCATTCCTCTTTTGTCATTTTCTTTGGTGGACAGGAATTTAAAGGATTTGGTGAGGAACTTAACATCAAGTCAAGTTCTCCAAATAACTTGTCAAGGTCCATGGAAGAAGTAGAGGATAGTCCCACTCATAATAATTAGAGTCAGGGGAGTTACAATGATATTGGTCCACTGGTTCGTGAGATGTCTTAATATCTTCTGAAGCACGTACTTCCTCAAGTAAGGGTAATGGGGTACTAGGAACGCCAATTTGAATTAGTTGAAACCCTAGCCCTACTCCTTTTGGCCACTGAGAAACACATATTGGTTCAATTCTTCCATCTTGGTTTAAGCCTAAACCACTCTGTCCATCATATCCTTTGCTTTGCATAATTTTGAAGCCCTTTCCATATAGATTTGTAGGAATATGAGCAAGTAAGAGTGGTTTCTCATCATCTTCCCTATACAGCCAGGAAGTGACATCTTCTGCATCTACAGGCTCTTTGCTTAATTCACCCCATTTAGTGAAAGTTGTTGTGGGGGGAACATGTATAGTGATCATAGACTGTCCCCTACCTGTTGTAGGTAAACCATATGACTTAGGAGGAACCAAATGGCTAACACAATAAGAAGTCTTCATGTAATACTCTCCACAACCCTTGTCTTGGATCTCAACCCTAGGAGTGATAGGAAGTGAGGGTGAAATAGATGTTTGAGTGAGTGTGGATGGATCAACATAAGATGATGAATTGGATGATGAGGCCTCTTGGTTCACTGGCACTTGACGTTGGGGGATCTCTTTTAGATTGGTACAATATTGAAATGGATCAGGATCACCATCTATAGTTATTTCTGTGCCATTGTAAGGGAATTTAAGACACTGATGATACATGGAAGGGACCACCTTCATGGCATGAATCCATGGTCTACCGAGCAGAAGGTTATAAGGAAGGGTGAGATCCAAGACCTGGAACTTTGTCTCTATCACCGCAGGACCAATTCTGATAGGAAGTGTTACCACCCCCTTTGATTTTCGTTCCTCATCATCATAAGCTTTTATGAAAATACTTTTGGTCATGTCTACGCATGCTTCTGAGATACCTAATGCCTTAATTAGTTTTAAAGTGCATAGATTTAACCCTACTCCTCCGTCTACCAAAACTCGTCTAACCTTGGTGTCATCAACAGGGACTTCCAGATGTAAAGGATCATTATGGTGGATCTTTTCAGTTGCATAGTCTTGTTCAGAAAATGTGGCATGATGATTATTGGTCAAGTAGCCCACCATTTCCTAGAAACGATTGACATCAAGATCATTAGGGACCATGGTGTTCTATAAAGCGTTATCGAGGATAGATCGATGCTCAGGGGAAATACGCAACAATTCCAAGATTGAAATTTGGGTTGGGGTCTTCCCCAACTGGTCAAGTAGGTTATATTGTAACTTGGAAGATTGTGGTGTTTGTTGCGATTGAGGGCCCTAGATAGTGAACTTAGTACGACGAGTATTGACCGCACACTTAAAATTAGTATTGATAGTAATGGTATTGATATTCTCATCAGCGGCGCGAAGGCAATGAATGATTTTGCCACTATCATAATCATGTTTGATACTCGCATAGTTGGCTGACATATTGGTCTTAGTACTCGAACTAGGGGCATTTCCTTTCCCATGGTCATGTAGTGGGTCAGAAAAGACTTGATGATCAGTGTTCGATGACTTTTGTTTTTGCCCACTAACTTCAATAATTCTCCTTTCGACAAGATCCTGTATGATATTCTTTAGTTGTCGACAGTTTTGTAAGTTATGTCCCTTAGTCCTATGATAATCACAAAAGGCATTGTCATCCCACCAAGCTGGTTTAAATTTCCTGGATCGTATTGTCTTGGTTCCTGCAGCTGTATAAGGTTATGTTGTAACAGTTGTTTGAACACCGACTCAATGGGTTCCCCTAAGGGAGTGAACTCACATTTTTGAAATCTCCTTTGTTGTGGGTGTTGAGTATTTTGGACCACTTTAGGAGGTTGAATGACAACATTAAGCGTGTTGGAAAAAGTATGAGGTCCTTGTAATGTGAGGAGGGGTCCCGCTTGTAGCGTTTTAGCATCAACCACCCCATCATTGGTGACATTTTTATTGTGAGACCAAAATCTGTTTCTGTCCGTGGGGGTGTTTTGTACGATTAGGTTTCTATTGGATGTTGATGTCTTGAGTTCGCCCTTTTCAATGAGATCCTTCTCTATTATAACCCCTTTTTCCACTAGTTCCGAAAAAGATGTACAACAATGTACCCTTAAGTTACTCCTGAGTTTTGCATGAAGGTTTTCTTGAAACATTGTAACTTTTTATTTTTCGGTTACCTCAACAGGACACCTACTAGCAATAGTTCTCCATCTCTGGAAGAAAGCAATGAATGTTTCCCCTTCGTCTTGCATTGTGTGGCAAAAGGTTGCTATATCTATCTCGTGGTCTATGTTGAAGGAGAATTGCTCCACAAATTTCTACACTAGTTCACCCCAAGATCTAATGCCAGAATCCAGACCCAAAAACCACTCTAGTGCAATTCCTTCAAGACTTCCTGGAAATAGTCTCATAAGATACGTGGGGTCATAAGTGACATCTATGCATATGGTAGAAAATTCCCTGATATGTTCTATTGGATTTCGTTTGCCATTGTACTTAGGGAGATTCGGTATGACATATCCGTGACGGAAAGGGGTCATGTACAATGATCTATCAAAGGGGAATGGGCATATGTCCTTTGTTGAAAGTGATTTCTTAGTTGACACTAACATGTTATCCATTTGCGTTTGTAATGCATGCATTTGTGTTCATAAGACGTCAACTTGGGTCAAAGATGTGCTAGGGGGCTTATGCGGATCCGTGTATGTGTTCTGAAATCCAAAGTCTCATGATGGGTTTCGATTGAATGTTGACATCTGAGGTGGATTTGGATTGGGAATATTGGTAAATGTGTTTTGGTCTGGAATCTGCATAAATGGTTGTTGACCTGGGGTCTGTGTAAACGATTCTGAGTACCACTTTGGGAAAACGGATTCTGATTTGACATTGATGTAAATTGGTTTTGACTTGGAATCTGTGTGGACGGATTTTGACTACCAATCTATGCAAAAGGATTCTGATTCAGAATCAATGTAAATTGGTTTTGACTTGGAATCTGTGTGGATGGATTCTGACTACCAATCTGTGAAAAAGGATTCTGATTCGGAATTGATGTAAATTGATTCTGACTGCCAGTTTGGGAGAATGGATTCTGATTGCCATATTGGAAGGAGGGAATGCCTCCTATTTGTGTAATCTATGGTATGGTACTAGTGACTGGAGCACTAGGTATGGCCATCGACTGTGGTATGGTACTCGTGATACTAGCAGTTGGTATGGTTGTTGATTGCAAACTTGTGACACAGACATAAGGTGTAGAGGCTAACGTTTTAGGTCTTTTACTCCCAACAAGAGGACCGAAGGGAGTTGATGATGAAGCCCCTACAGTGAAATTAAATCCGATGTCATGCCGGATGTACCAAATGGAGATGTATTGACTGTCGTACTCTGTGTAGATGTGCCAGATGGCATAGTTGTGCTAACCTGAGGTGTAGTGGTACTAGCAGTCATTGTGTTTGTTCCTTGTGTAGGTTGAGTTTGTAAGGTGCTAATATCAAATCCTGCGGGTAAGGTAGCGCCTTCAGCTAGCAATTTGGCTAAAAATCGTGGACGATCGTTTGCTAGGTATTCATCTACAAAAGAGGCAAATTCAGGGTCCTGTGCGGTAGCCTCTACATCCTCTACTGCAATATGTCCTTGAGTGTTTCTAGTGGTGAATTTTTCTAATAGAGTCTTATGAGGTCTTGAAGAAAATGGATTGATGAATTCGTTTGGGTTCGACATGTTTTCTCTCTCTCTTCTCTTAGACCTAGTTTCAACCATGTAAGACAAGCTCAATATGCAGGAAATGCAAAACTATATCTACGAACAGTATGACTCTAGTCTATGTTTTTGGGATTTTTTGAATGCAAAATAAGGGATGTTCTAGAATGACACTAGCCTAAGATCTAAAGATGCAAGGTCTATGCAAAATAAGGAATGTTCTAGGATGACACTAGCCTAAGATCTAAAGATGCAAATTCTAAGCAAGGTTCTAAAATAATCAATTCTATAAACCCAGGACAAAGGGACCAACTACCTAAAGTCAAACCAAGGTGTCAATTTAGTTTAAGTCAAGGAACCAATGTAGGATGAGGATCAAAGACAAGTTGAGTTTCCTAACTGGACTGATGAGCTAGGAGGACTCTCTGTAGGACAAAGTATAAGATGAAAGGACTAGGTTCAATGACAAATTTCGTTGACACTATGAATTTTCTAGAGTATAGATGGTAAATCAATCCTAAAGTTTGTAAAAGTGACCTTTCTAGAAGTTTAATGCAAGGTAATATGTATTCTAAGATGAAGCTAAACCCTGAATTAAGACAACTATGGTAATGACCGAATGAACCTAAAGGATGCAAAATTGAGCAAATCGTTTTAGGTTTCTATTCAAGGACTGTTTGTATAAGGACAACTAAAACTGGTATGACCGTGTTGACTGGACAGTGACTGTGAATTATGGTTTTCTGATAATTAGACAGATGCGTCGCGGGATTTCACATATGCGGTCAATTTTATCAGTTGCAGTTTTCTAGTGATCAATTGCGTTTCTCTGGTAAAGTTCAATTTGACTCTGACAGATGTGATTAACCTTCTAACAGATGTGACTCGTACTGACAGTTGTGACTCAGAATATAATGCATGCGGTTTTTGCAAAGCAATTGCAAGCTAAACTGGCAGATGCTACTCTAAACTAGATAGATGCGATGGATACTGACAGATGTGACTCAAGACTAAATAGATGGGACTTGAAATAATAGTTGTGACTCAGAATTTAACAGATGTGACTCAAGATTTAATAGATCCGACTCTAAAGATCAATTGCGAGTTTCTGGTGAACAGTTGCGACTCTCTGTGTATTTTCATTGATGAGATTTAAACTGACTCCGTTTTCCGTGATCAAATTCTGACAATCAAAGACAATCATAAGACAAAGTGTTTTTAGTTTCAATTTTGGACTCAAAGAACGTTTAAGTTGATAAGAGACAAGCACATCCTAATAGGCCAAAGGCCTAGGGTTTGTATACTTGGTATAGCCCACCTATTATACCCCGGATTGGTGATAAACACCTTTCCTTCTCGAGAGCGGATAGCTTAGAAATTTGGTGGCATTGGCTCCCCTCCACGGCTCATTAACGTCTTTCGAGCACACCAATTTTGAATTCTTTGGGCAATGACCTCCCAAGAACTGCTATCTCTACTCAAGGGGATCAGTAGTGAGTATCTTCAGGCATGATACTGTACCCTACACTATACCAAGCAACGGCCACAAATAGGTTGGTCTCGAAAACAAAAGGTATTTAGTATGGGCATTCCATTCGTGGGGTGTGATCCATACGGCGCGAGTCCCCTTTTAGATCCATCTCATTGGAACCACACTCATGATTCTTGGGGTTTCCCCAAGAACCCACTTTTATATACCAACTGGAAGTCCCTCGGGTTCAGGGTGCTACCGGTCTGAGTCGTCCTAGGGTGAGTACTTTTTCCCACTAGAATAGGCCCAAGTTCTAGAGTCGGTAACCGTTTCTCTTACACCCAGGATCGCACGGATGCGCAAGGGGAGAGGATACTTCGATGTACCAAGTCGTAAGGGTAACCAGACATGTGCTTTCGCACCAAACACAGTAGACACTCGTTAATTTTAAACCAAATGAAAGATTTGCTATGTTACCAAACAATCTGTTTCAAAAATTAACTAGGGTCTTCGACATGCATTCTGCAGAAAAACTCGTTAGTAGTTTTCAATATCATCTTCGTCAATCGTCCTACAAAAGCTTGTTAACTCCAAAAGGCCACACGCTGAAAATAAGATATTAGTAACACACAAATCAATTGAAAATTTCAGATTTCCAAAAATAGAAATAAAGTTTTACCAGTCAATTGCGTTGCTATGTTACTAGTCAAATGCGTCGTTTCTTCTTCAATTGCGGCTCGGTATTCACCAGTCAATTGTGGTTCAGGAAATTTTAGATGCATCATAGATTTTCAGGTGCGTTGTTTCTTCTGTCAATTGTGTTGTTTCGTCAAACTAATGCATCGTTCCGTATGAAAAACCTGTAAAAACCAAAAATAAAAGATCTACGGATTCGCGAAGATGGTGTCTTCATGTCGGGTTCACCAAATGTAATGCCAAGAAAGTGCACAAAGACAGATTAGAGCAAACATGCAATCTAAGTTAAATGAAAATATAATGCTAAACAACAAAGAACAAAGGAAGTTAAAACGTAAAAAAACTGAAACAATCTCACCAATTTCAAACGTATTTCCATGATTCATCTCGATTGCGCTTCTCCATTTTGCTTGTGTAGTATAATTGCCCTCAGATTTTTCGTAAATTCGTGCAAGTATAGCCTAAGATAATGATTATAAAAACATCGAAGATTCAAGACAAGTGCTCTCAAAAGTCATAAGATTTCGTGAGAGAAATTGGAATGAAGAATGACAAATCAATTTATAGAAAATTGATTATTCGAACAACAGGCCACGATTGAAAGATCAACGAACGGTTGAGATTGACTGATTAGTCATGCATTCTGATAACTGTCAGTAATGATATGAGTGATACAAATTAGAAATAGAATTAAAGATTAAATAAATGATTTAATCTTCCAGTTTGGTATTCGAAAACAAAAGAATTATCTTTTCATGACAAAGATAAAGATTGATTAAAACAACTCTTTGTTCGAATGCACGCACAAGGTTTAATTAATTAAATAGGAATATTTAATTAATCTGCATGTACACGCAAATGAGTTAGAATTGGACGATTGACCAATCTGACGAAGAGATTACTCGAGAAAGCCACTTAGACATCAAATCAAGAGTTAACTAAGTGATTAAAATATATGTCGAGTCGAGTAAAAGTGAATACTTAGATAACTCACATAATTATCTAAAATATAGAAGAATGCATTAAAATAGAATTAATGAATTAAATAATTCATTTAATTCAAGACTCGATATTCAGAGAATAATTAAATAAATAAGATTAATTTAATTAAGTGATGAAGGGATTCAAATGAATAATTAAATAAATAAAGAATTTATTTAATTATAGTTGAAGTATGATAAAGAGTAAATTAAATAAGAATTATTTAATTTAACAAGAAGAATAAGGTTAATTAGTAACATAATTAAATAAAAAGTGTTTATTTAATTAATCAGATAGAATAAAGAAAAAGTGTGAATTAATTAAATAATTAAGATTATTTAATTAATAGAAGAAATAAAGACTATAGAGAATAGTTAAATAATTGACATTATTTAATCATGACCATGAAGAATACGAATTATGAAGAATATGAAAGTCGCAGGCCTAAACCAAATTTCGATGTCTACAGATGATGTTGTTCGGCATGTCTAGTAGTGATCTGATTGTTGCCATGGCATCTGCTGCTCTATTGTTCATGCGAGGAATTTGCTCAAAAGTTATGCCTATAAAAAGGTCTTTGAGATTCTCCACCATCTTTTCGTAAGGAGTGAGCTTGTCATCCTTAGTTTGATAGTCGTCATTAACTTGGTTGATAACCAGCTGCGAGTCTCCATAGACTTTCATTTCTTGTATCTTCCACTGAATTGTTATCCTTAGACCTATGATTAGGGCTTCATACTCAACAATGTTGTTGGTACATGGGAATGATAGCCTGTATGACTTTGGGATGCAATCACCTTGGGGAGTGATGAAAAGAATGCCTGCTCTTGATCCATGTTGGGTGAACAATCCATTAAAGTACATCTTCCATTGAGTTGTGAGATTAATAAGGAACACTAATTCGTCAGGGAACTCAAATATCAAAGGGTTCTCAGCATAGATAGGTGCTTCTTCTAGTTAGTTTACGATCACTTGTCCTTTGATTTCCTTGCGCTCCACATACTCTATGTCAAACTCTATCAAGATCATCACCCATTTAGCCATTTGTCCTATGAGAGTTTCCTTGGATAACAGGTATTTCAATGGATCGATCTTTGCAATGAGCTTGATTTGATGTGACAACATGTAGTGCCTGAACTTTTGTGAAGCAAAAATTACTTCTAGGAATGCCTTCTCAATGGGTGAATATTTTATCTCATAGCCTACTAGAAGGTTTTGTTGATGTAGTATATGGCTCTTTCCTTTCCATTTTCATCATGTTGTGCTAAAAGAGCTCCTAGAGTTGCTGGTGTTGCTGAGATGTACAAGATCAGTGGCTTGTTTGGTATTGGCAGAATGAGTACTGGAGGTGTTAGTAAATAATCTTTGATTTGCTCGAAAGCTTTATCACATTTTTCATCCCACTTGTAGGTTATTCCTTTATGGAGGATATACGAAAAGGGGTGAACCTTCTGATGGACTGAAGTCTTCCTTGTAATCCTCTCATTTGCTTCAATTTTTGTGGTGGTTCCATGTCTAGGATGGCTTTTACCTTTGCTAGATCAATTTCTATCCCTCTTTGTGAAACAATGAAGCCAAGAAGTTTCCCTAATGTGACCCCGAACACACTTTTTTGGATTTAGTCGTACCTTGTATTCTTCAAGCTTGTCAAAGATAGGTCCTAAGACTTGTATGTGCTCACTTATCTTTTTTTATTTTTCCAAAATATTGTCCACATAATCTTCAACTATTTGTGGATCATGTCATGAAAGATGAGGGTCATTGCTCTTTGATAGGTTGCTCTTGCATTCTTTAACCTGAATGGCATCACATTCCAACAATAGGTTCCCCATGGGCAAGTGAAGGTAGTTTTGTGTTGATCCTCCTTGGCGATTATGATTTGATTGTAGCCTGAAAAACCATCCATGAGTGACAACATTTCATTCCCAGTTGTTAAGTCCACAATGAGATCGATGTTGGGAAGAGGGAAATCATCTTTCGAACATGCCTTGTTCAGATCTCTGAAATCAGTGCATATTCTAACGCCCCCAATGGATTTTGAGACTGGTACCAAGTTTCAAACCCACTCAGGATAATCTATTGGTCAGATGAATCCAACGTCAAGAAGCTTTTGTAATTCTAGTTTAACCAAGAGTGCTATCTGGGGGTGCATCTTCCTTAATTTCTACTTAACTGGTTTAGCTTTAGGATAGACTACTAAGTGATGCACAACTACTTCTGGATCTAGGCCTGGCATATCTGTGTATGGCCATGCAAATTTAGCTCTTCGCTCTCTAAGGAATGTTGCAAGGTTTTTTTGTTCTTCATCCATTACTGATTAAAACATAAAAAAGTGATCTTAGGTGCTTCCTCTATTCCCACATTGACTGAAGTGGATTTTTCTGCTAGTACTGCTGACTTCTCTGGATGCATTGCACTAAGGGGGAGATTGGATCCCTCATCCTTGGGTACCTCAAAGAGGTTTTCACCATTGGATGCATCCTTTGTTTTTACTTTTTTAGGATCAAAGAGTGTCACTAAGTGATTTTCACTCAAGGATCAACAAGTTAGTTTCATTTCATTTATTTTGCGATTGAAGGATTCAATCATCTCCCCATAGTATGCCTTTGTATTAAGCTCTATGTCGAAGCCTGCTTTATGATCTACCCATGATAAGGTTGTCACAGAGTCCCATGAATTTTGAGATCGCTTCATCATTTTTGAATAAATCTAGAATTGGTGGTCCTTGTTGGTCTATGTCAATGATTTGTGGATATACTTAGAGGCGTATTTCAGTTGGTTGGTTGCTTAAGACCAAGGATGTTATCGATATCATAAAGAGAGTGTTGTTCTGAAATAGGTCAGCAACATCAAGGGGGAAGCCATCTAAGGTTATATCAAACGATGTAGGTGACCAAGAGGAAGCCTCAACTCATTTAGTAGAAATACCTTTGCCAATAAGTGTGACCTTGCTGGTAGTACAACCCAATCCAAGATTCTTTATTCATTTCTCAGGAACGATGGGTTCTAGTAAACCATTTTCATTATGTCCTAGCTTCTCATTCTTGTTATATCCCATGCTCTTCATTAGCTATAGGACTTTGTTGTCATCTTCCATGGGAAGAATAGGAACAGGTCGGTCATCTTGATATAGAATTTTAGAGATGTCTTCCTGCTTGACATCTTCTTGATTCAAATCTCCCCATGTGGTGAAAGTAGTAGTTGCCATCTTGATTGTGTTCGGGTTCTTTGGTGCTAGATATGGGTTTCCCATGTGACTGAGGAGAAATAGGTAACTCTCCTAAGACAAAGGTGTCTTTCAATAGTTTGTAGTTTCCACAACCATCATCTTGGATTATTTCTTTGACGTCAGGTATACTCTGCACAATGGGTATTTTTGTTGCTGAGGTAGAGCCTCAGGATGATGGGTCAACAAATGAGCTTGATGGTGTAGGTCCTTCATCATTTTTGGGTATTTGGGGGATCTTATAGAACTTGGCATCAAGACCTTTGCAGTAATAGAAAGGCTCAGGATCTCCATGGATAGTGATTTCTCTTCCTTCAAAAGGAAACTTCACACATTGGTGATAGGTTGAGGCTACAACTTTTAGAGCATGGATCTAGGGTTGGCCAAGCAATATGTTATAGGGAAGATCAAGATCAAGTACTTGGCATGTAGTTTTTGCAATATGAGGTCCCACTTGGATTGGAAGTGCAATGATTCCTTGTGATACCGTTATTGTTTGTCATATGCTCTGATGATGGTACATTTTGTCTTCTCAATAGTATCTTCTAAATAGCCTAGATAATTGATCAACTACAGGGTACAAATGTTCCGACCAACACCTCCATCTACCAAGACTCTTTTGACCTTGTTTTTATGAATGAAAACCTCAAGGTGTAAAGCATAATTATGAGATGGTGTTGACAATAGATCTTTCTCAGAGAAGGTGAGAAGATGGTTGGTGATATGCCCTACCATAGCTTGAAACTGATTGGTATTAGTGTTCTCAAGAATAGATGACTCAGGCAAGGCTTTTTCTAGTATTTCCCTATGTGCGGGGGATAACCTTAAGAGTTCTAATATTGATATATGTGCGGCAATTTGGTTAAGCTGATCTAGAAGATTGTACTTTCTAGGATTAGATGTGGGAAAAGTAGGTTGTGTCCTATATTGAGATGGGACTCCTTGAACGGTTATTTTTCCATGTCGTGCGGTGACTCCAAATTCTGTACTATCTCCTTTGATGGCGACAACAGTGATAATGTTATCATAGGCTACATTGGAATATGTATGCTGCACATTGGTGTAATCTTTAGCTTTATCATTGTTGTTTGCTTTGTTATGATCCGGCATAGGGTTCTTGTATATCTTGAGATCCTGGTTCCCAGCTGGTACCTTGACATATATGGTATCATTTTCTATGAGATTTTGGATGATATTCTTGAGTTTCATGTAGTTTGTTGTTTTGTGTCCTTTGATTTTATGAAAGTCATAGAGATCGTGCTCGTTGTACCAGGATGGCTTCTCTTGTGGTTCTTGGTAGTTTTCAAAGTTAGGAAGTGTTATTAGATTTGACTCTACCAATTTCTTCATGATCGTCTCGATGGGTTTCGATAACTGTGTGTACTTGAGTTTGTGATAGTTGTTCCTATTAGCGGTTTGCCTTTGTTGCATGTTGGTGTTACTAATCTGATTGCTAAGAGGTGGTGTTTTTTTTTACACAGTCGGCTAGATATTAGCAACTTGATTGTTATTGGGTCTAGGAGCACTTAGGACTATATTAGAATCTACTACACCGTCATTTGTCACATTTTTGTTCTTAGCCCAGACACGAGGTTTCTCATTTGAACTAGGTGAAGGATGGTTGTCTTTGTAAGCTTGAGTATTTCCTTGTGATATTAGGGCTCTTTCAATGTTAAGGGTTCTAGGGACAAGTTCGTCATATGATGTGTTGCACTACATTTTCAAGTGGAATGATAGATTTGGATCCAGATTGGCTATGATGATTCCCACTTGTTGTTCGTTGGGAAGAGGCTACTTGATTTTACTAGCTCTTTGTCTCCATCGTCGTAAGAAATTTAGCGAAGGTTTCCCCTGGATTTTGTCTAAGAATGTATAATTCTTCTTGACTGACATCCATGTCAAGATTGAAGGAGTAGTGATTGATGAATTTATTAGTGATTTCTTGAAAAGTTTTGATATCGGGAGGCAAATGAGAACACCAATCCATAGCATGCCTTGTTAAACTTTGAGGGAAGAGGTGCATTAGATATGAATCGTTGTAAGCCACTTCCATGCACATGACATTAAATTCTTTGATATGGTCCACATGAATTCCTCTCCCTTTATATTTTTCAAATTTAGGAATTTCAAAACCATGAGGGAATGGTATCATTGCTATGTTTCAGTCAAATGGGTAAGGACACAAGTTTTGTGTATGAGGTTTCTTCGTCTTTCCCATGTGAAGGTCCTGAATTTCTTGTGAGAGTACTTTCAATTGCGATGATAGATCATCTTGTGGGTTGGGTGGAGGAACATATGGTGGGATGAAAAATGAGTTATATGGGGTGTATGATGGTGTGAGATTCTGTGAAAGTGATGGATATGTTCCTGATGCATTTGGATTGACGATGTTCAAATAAGGATAATAGGAACCTTATTGCTATTGTTGGGAATATTGTTGAGCTAGTAGGGCTTGTTGTTGTTGCGCCACTAGGGTTTGCTGTTGGGCCTACTGTTGCTGGTGTGCTAATAAATTTGCTTGTTGTGCTTGATGTTGTTGTTGTGCGACTTGTTGTGCTGCTAATGTTGATTTTTGTGCTAAGGCTTCTTGATATTGTTGTTGTTGTTGTGCTAAGGCTACTTGTTGAGCTTGATGTTGTTGTTGTGCTAGGGAAACTTGCTGAGCTTGATGTTGTTATTGTCCTAGGGTTTCTTGTTGAGCTTGATGTTGTTGTTGTGCTAGGGATGCTTGTTGAGCCACTAAGGCTACTTGCTATTGTTGTTGTTGGATGGCTTGTTGGATGGCTTGTTGTGATTTTCGTAAAGCTAAGGCATGTGCTTGTAATGTGGGATCAATTGGTTGTTGAGACATCTATGAAGGATTATGGATATTGATGTTTTGAGTGGGTAATGGATTGCTGGTGAGAGATGGAGGATTCCCTTGGTTTAACATTCCTTGTAAGATGGTAGAATGAGGTGGAGGAATGTATGTTTGAGGTCTTGATTGATGTGGCATAGTAAAGGGGATTGTGGGAAAAGATGAGGATGATGTCATTAAATTTTGCAATGGGAATGACACACTAGGACCTTGAGTCCATTGATTGAAAAGATTCCCTTGTCCTAAGTTTTGAGGAATGCCTTGTAGAAAATATGTAAACAAGGGATTTGTGATCAAGGTACTTCTAGGATTGATAGAACTTGTAACCAAGGGATTGTTTTGAGGTGGATTGATAGTGAATGAGGTGGAAATGGTAGATGGCATGGATGAACCCACCGAAGGGTTGGATAAAGATGTCCCTATTTGCATCAAAGGTTGGTTCTGTGATATAGTATTGACATTCACTTGCGTGTTGTTTTGAGATACTTGGTCTATATTGCTTTGCGTGATGGTAGGCATACTTGTGGTACTCATAGGTGTGGATGAATAAGGGTGTCCCCGAAATGTCGAAGTGGTGGTAGAATAATGAAGTTCAAGCAGTGTGTGTAGTTTTCTTAGAGCTTAAGAATAGGAGGAGCACCAAAAGTAGGTGTCCAAGAGGTTGTTGGAGGTGGAGGATTAGTGTCAAGGGTACCCACAAGTGGACTAATTTCAAATGGTGAGGTGTGACCAAAATATTTAGCAAGGTTAGTTGCAAGACTAGGAATGTAGGTTTGATTTAGCCCTAGTGATGGAGCTGTAAAACCTTGTGTTAAATTCTATGCTACATAAGTCAGGGAGATAGGAGCTACATTTTCAAAGGCTTGATGTTCCATAATTTCTTCCCTGGTAAGCTCAAATGGATTATTCATGATGTATTCAATCTCATATGGTCCTGAAGGAGATGACAGTTGTTGTGACGGGGTAACATGACGTCTAGGATTAAATTCTAAAGGATTTGGATCACTTGAGGTAAATGTAACTTTGGTTTTCTCCATGATTCTCTTGTGTTGTGATCTTGTCTTTACTATAAATTTTGTGTCACCTATGGGAGAGTTGTGGTGAGTTTTGTAATGTTTGAACTCTCTATTTGACTCAAATCTAGGTAAAAGGGACGCTCTTAGTCTTTTGGGAGTAATGATGATAATGTGGGATGAAAAGATCAGTGATGTGGGAAGTGATCTTTGCAAACATTTTGGGACAACACTTTTGACTTGAGTTTGATGTTTTGAGGTTGGGATAAAGGATGCTAATGAACCTAGAAATCTTTAGGGTAGACTTGTGACCTTCAAGATGAGCTAGTTCAAAAATGATAACTAGCTTAACTAAGTGCATGGAAAAGGATACATTTCACATACAAAGTAGCTAAGTTAGCAATTGGTTTGATGTTTAAGCCATAAAGTGTTAGTGTACTCAAAATTTTGCAAATTTGGATGAAGTGACATATGAAATTTGATAAAGGGGTGAGTGAGATGTTTGACCCAATGTTGACGTAAAGTGAACCTTAGTTTTCCAAGACCAAGGTAGTGAGAATGATGCTAGACCTCTAAAATGTTCAAATCCTAAAGACTCAATGTTGATTTTAAATGAGAGGATGGATGAGAATTTTTAAACCTGTTCGGGCTCTCCTAGCTCAAGCATACAAGTTTCTCATCAAGGTGTAATGATTACGGTAAAATATTGAAGCCCACTTTTGACCAAACCTTGTTCTACGATTCCTATGTTTGAAATGACGGGCTGGAGATTTTCCCCTACAAATTTTGATTGTTTGATGAATCATTTATAGGATTTTGGTATCATGTAAAAAGATCAAGATTTTGACTCCAAAAGTATGCATATAATTATGGACTGTAGCTTGAAGCATGTCTATAAAAGTTTGCTACCAACCTGTCTCTATTTTTGTGAAGCACTAAAAGGTGTTTCTTAAGAGCTTTTGGAGTGCGGTGCCTAAGTCTAAAATGATGACATGAAGACCTTTCCTTAGGGATCCTGATTTTATGTGAGATCATGTGAAAATAGTTTAAGTTTATGGAAGAAAGGAAGATATTTATTGCCACACAGGTGGTGGTAATGTGGGCCTTCCAACCTCAATATCAGCTTTTTCCTCTTCTTGGTCTAAAATGGTTGTTGTGTTTCTCCACTATGTATTTGTTTCGTTGTTTTCAAAAGTGAAACTTCTCAAAGTGCTAATAAGATCAGTTTTTTCACCATTAATGAGTTCAAAGTTTGGGTAAATTATAGCACCTGGTAGATTAGGTTGTTTAATAGGAGCAATCGGTCTCCAAATAGTCATGTGGGGTTCATTTGTCAATTTATCTTTGCTTAAGTGAATTGATTTTACAAACACTTGTCTTGATTATGTTTCCAAACTAGATGTTTATGTCAAAAACATCATAACTTTCACAATGTCCATTTCATGAAAATCATTAGGTTAAAGCCATAATTGCCTATGTTGTCTTTGGGAAAACATGGGTTTGCGATTAATGTCAAGATATTTAGAAATTGCTAAGGATAAATCCTTAGGACAAGCAATAATATCAAGGATAACTCAAGAAGTCAATATTTGAGCCAAAGTGTTTGAAATTTTGATGATGATAGTGAATGTTTGTTTTTGTATTGTTTTGAAACCAAGCAAAGTGTTAAACTGACTCACAATAATTTACAATCCTAGGATAGAAATGACCATATTTGTTGAGTCCCCACTAGGATTTCTCCAAACACTAGACAATGCGAACAGTTAGAGATTTGGCGATGCCGGCTCCTCTTCACGACACACACTTCTCAGGACAACCAAATCTCAAAATCCTTAAAATCTAGAGATTAAAAGGAAATTTTCTATTTCTATAATTGAATAGTACAAATGTGGGGTGGCTTTAGAATGACCGTTCTTGCACCAACAAATATTTTAGGATTTTGGCTTCTAAACAAATTAGTTCTTAGTTCGGGTAATCAAGGACATGGCACCTTGCGAGCATCTAGCAAGCCACTAAATGCTTTAATCAATCCTACTAGGGGCTCTTATACTTTTTACAGTAGTACCTTATTCTGAAAGACATTGTACAACTAAGTCCTACATACCATGAGAACTTGATAGTTTAGTATTATCCATTTATATGTAGGCTTGAGTGAAAAACCAGTTGGAGTCGCCTTCAAATTGTTCTTAGGTAGGCCCCTCTAGAGGTAACAAAAGTGAGGGAGTTCACTTGTATTTCGACCGTCGAGTTCGCGTAAATTTTAAGGAGGGAACACACACAATGTCTCTTTCTCACACTAGCATGATTGTTCAATTTTAAACCCAATTGAAAGATGTAGGTAATTTTTTAGACAACCAATGCCATTAGAATGCTTTTGATTCTCAAGATCGTTGTGAAGCACAAGAAAAGTGCATATGCATTCGAATGACACCAATTGTAAAGAAAATCACAAGACAATGAAAGCACAAGTTCATTTTAAGCCTCAAAGCACTGACATGAGTTCTTTTTAGAGCACCAACTAAAAACGAAGTTGCCTTGTTCAATTTTAAGCCCAAAATAAAATGATGATGTGAAGGCTCAATTTTATCCAACTTTGAGTGTTCATTTTAAACCCAATTGAACTCTAGTGTGTTTCCTAAACCAAAAAGTAGAAAGCATGAAATTGGGTTATAATTGCCCCAAAGCATCGAACGAATTTTACAATTATAGAAATTAAGATAGAAAATACTTTCTTCATTTTTGTTCCATATCTTTAAAATCTGCAAAACCCTATTAGCCCTAGTTGGGCATCGCTGAACACGATAGTGTCATAGTTTGAAGTATGGGTATTTCTCTAGTGAAAATGGGCGTTGCTCTGCAACATAAACAATGAGCACGATAACATCAGTATTTTTCTCGGCGTCACAGTTTGAAATTTGAAAGTGTTAGACTGGTGAATTTGAGCGTTGTAATTTAAACTTTTTGATACCTCTAGATTAAATATGCGTCACCAAATTTAAATTAGCGTTGGAGAATTAATTCAGTGTCAGGATTTCAAATTGTTAGGGCGTCGCTATATGGCGAAACTATTGAAATAGCATCGCTATTTAAGATTTGAGCGTCGCTAGGTCCTGCAAAACAACACAAAATGGAATTTAGGCTAAAAAATAGTTAGATTAATGGTTAGCCCTCCTTCTAACGCTAGAATGTGAGATGTGGAAATGTTGGTGAGGGTTGATTACACTTGATTCATGATGAATCGAAGCATAACTTTGCCAAAAAAACCTACATCTACAAACAAGATCATTCAAATTGGAAATCTAAACTAAGCATTTTACTGAAATTGAAAGCTACAAACTAAGAAAATAGTTAAATTCCTAATCTAACCCATCTGAAACTTATCCTATTTGGAATTGGTGTCATGTTGATGTGAAAATATGACCCTTTCCCAATCTCATGATCAGTGAGCCTATTTCAGTCGATTCTATGGAAGAGAATCAATGAAACCATTATGATTGATGTATGAAAACCTAGTTTATGCTAAAAATGAACATGATGCAAGCTAAGTTACCATGATTTTATGCTAAGAATGAACTAATTATGCTATTGCTAAGCTAATCTAAGCTAATTCTAAGCTAAAAGATTCAAAATCTAATTTATAAACGAGCTAAGATGGATGCATAAAAGCCATTAATGGATGCTCTAAGCTATGATGCAATTAAAATTAACTAAGATAAGCTAAAAAGTGAGTAAATATGAGTGCGAGTGCATATGAGATTCAACAATATAATTTTGCAATTGAAAGATGTATGTATGAGTTTCAACAAGATAAGTTTGCTCTGAAAAAGATGGATGTATGAGTTTCAATAGCATAAGTTTGCTCTGAAAAAGATGGATCCATTTTTCTCCAAATAGTGACCTATTTATAGGAAAGCAAATGAGGAATGAAGGGTTGAGATTGAAAAGATTAATCAACGGTCCAAGATGAAGGAGATGAGAGACATGGATCATGGATTCTCATCAACGGATGAGAATGCATGATGATATTTTAATCAAGGGTTCATACTTGCCTTAAACAAACACACTTTTGACCTACTCACATAGGTTAAAGGTGACTTGTTCAACAAATTGAAGGTTAAAACTTGCTTAAGAAGCCAAGTGAAAATATCCCTTTTTCAAATGATGAAGGAATAAGAATATTCTTTTGGAATATTCTCATGGGTGAGGAAAAAAGGCAATTTACAAATTAAAACAAAGTTTTAATTGTGCAAAAAGGGGATAAGGAATATTCCCTTTTCTTAGAGGAAAGTTAGTGTAATTGCTAATTAAACAATATTTAATCACGCAATTAGGGGAAATTGAAGAATTAAAGAGATATTTATTAAATTAAATGATTTAATAAAAGGGAGAAAGGTGAAATGATATTTAATTAAATAACTCAGGGTTATTTAATTAAATAAGATGACTTAGGAAATTAAATTAAATATTTTGATTTATTTAATTTAATGAGATGTAACGTCAACATGAAAGGGGGTGAATTAACCTGATTAGGTTAATAGATGCAAATGATGCAATTAATTAAATAGATAGGCTAATTTAATCAATTAAGAGAAAAGAGGATGGGTTAAAGAGGAAATGATATTATTAAATCTGTTCTAAGTGTATGATATCGATTAGGAAATTTTTCAGTGTCTATAGTAGGTAACCCTGCAACTTCTACAATGGCCACTTCTAAAGCGTCTACACACAATCCCCTCACAACTGCAACATTATTTGATAAAGTTTCTACAAATTGCTTGGTTACTCCCTCATCATCACTCATTAGTCTCTGGAATTAATTTAGCCAACTTGCCTACTAAAATATAGGAAGGTAGCCCTAATCTCTTAAAATAACATTATGATCAACTAGTTCCCGGTGAATTGGACCCCACCCCATTTCATTAAATTCATGAAACTTAATATCGATTGGCGTTGAATTTAAAAATTGATGAATATAAACTCCTAATCTATTTTCTTGGCTAAATTTTCTTTACAATCGATATGGTCAAGGATTCCATTTAGGAGATGGCTATAGGTATGCTTCGACTGTTGGTATGATTCAAAAATGAAATAATCGTTACAATTGATAAGGATTGAGCTGGAGGGTACTTCAAAGTATAATTTGATATTAATGCAAGGTGATGAATTATCATGATTTCTAAAAATGGAAACATCATTTTGCATTCCTTCCCCATAATTAAAAGTGGACATTTATCCTCAAATGTCAAGTAGGTGAGAAAATATGTCAAGGTGTGGTGACATGGTTTATTAAATAAAGCACTAGAAATAATTATGACATGTATGATACCTAATTGAAATAAAGTTATTAACTAAAATGTGAGAAATATTATAAAAATTTATGAAATCATATTTAGATAAGTAATTGACACAATATGTTAAAAATATTGATTAAGTGATCATAGCATGTCAAAAATATTGATGAGGTTGAAAAAATATATTATAGAAATCACATCACAATACAATAAAATGGAGAATCCATTGATGATCATAAGAAATCAATGGTTATGTCGTATGTGACCTGATGTCAATTTGTGTTGTGTGAAAACATGACTATAGAGGCTGCATGCAGTGGATGCATGTGTGGCGATTGTAATAGAATGATATTGATGGAAACAAATCCAAGGATGGTAGTTTCATGTTGAGAAACAATATGCATCCACCCAAGATAATTTCCACATAACCCAAATAAAGAAATACATGCAAACAAGTATTCAAAATCCATATGCAAAAGAATAGACAACATACCATCAAAGATGACACAATATATACCCTATAAAAACCCTTGAGAGGGAAAAACCCAACCTCCAAAAGCATCCATCGCTCATGTATTATTCAACAATAAGTATTACAATACATCTCCAGAGTTCTCCATGAATACCCTTGAAACATCAAGCCCGAGCTGCAAGCACTCCATGTGAACAAGCATATAACCACACATCCCACGCCATGCTTCAAACCTCACAAATGCTAACAAGATATGTTATCAACTCCTTAGCCAAAATATTCAATTAGCCAACCTTAGTAAACTACCCATGTGTTTGCTTTTATAGAAACAAGCTCTCACAAAACCACCAAGTGGTATTACATAAACCCATGTGACTAATACCATGAGCTTACAAAATCATTAACCCCCACATTTACTTTTTGGTACTAATTTTTCCCAATATTAAATATTTCCACAATGTGTAACCCTACATAAAATAGTTATCACAATGTTTCATACAACACATAAAGTGGCCCCAAGAATGCTAACCCATGTGATGCACACATCCCTAGATCCCCCAGGTGCACCACATATTAATAATAAAATATTCCATTATAACATTATACAATGTGTACAACACATATTTTCCTCACATATGCAGGTGGTTGCATTTCAAGTTACTACAGGTCTTGTGTTAATAGGTTGCATGTGTTATTGAGAGAATAGGTCCAACAATGCCCAAAGGTTTTCACTAAAGTATTATTATTATTTGGATAAAAGGAAATAAATTATACCTATATGGAATCATGGTTAGAGAAAATATTAAGCTCTACCCCAAATGTTGTGTGAAGCTATATTATAGATGTTGCAGGACTAGTTGTGGTTGAATATTGAAATTGTTGCAGGAAGGTCTACTTATCTAATGACTTCTAAAAAGCTTATTAGATCAATGGTTGTCAATTTAATTGCACCATTCTAGTATACTTCTTCAATCTCATAAGTGCCGAACCATATAGTTTGTAGTTTCCCTTTATGATCCTTATACTTTCATATAAGAGTGCCCAATCTCCTTTATGGAACATTTTGGATCTAATAAATTGGTCATGCCACTTTATTCTTTCCTTATTTACTATTTTAGTATGCGGAATCCAACCTCTCTCCTCAGTTCATCTAGACCATTAAGTTGCACGATCCTTTCTTGTGTTGCAAATAATTCCATACCCAATTGAAGTGATGTGTGTGGGGTCTTATATTCAAATTTAATTGGAAGGATAAATTTCATGTCATAAACTATTTTATAGGGTATAAAACCCATTGTGTTCTTGTAGGTTGTTTTGTATGTCCAAACTACTCAAATAAGGCGAGCCACCCAATATTTATAGTGCAAGGCAATTGTTTTAGTCAACATTGCTTTTATTTCTCTATTGGTAACTTCAACCTTCCCATTAGATTGTGGATGATTTTGGGTGGAATTCATGTACCTGATATTATATTCATTAACTAATGCTCTAATCAAATCTAAAGTGAAATGGGATCCTTGATCTCTAACAATTTCTCTAGGTACTTCATACCGAGTAAATATTTCTTCATATAAGAAATCAACCACCTTGTTGTCTCTTACATGTTTCATAGCTTAGAATTATACCCACTTTTTTAAATAATTAGTGCAAGCCAATATATATTCCTTCTTATTAGAAAGATGATCAATTGGGCCTATGAATTAAATGACCCATTTTTCAAAGGTGTTATGACCAACTGTGGTTGTAGGGGCATCTCGTCATTGTGGGTGGGATGGCCCATCCTTTGGCATCCATCACATCTTCTTGTATATTTGACCGCATCTTTATGTAGTGTAGGCTATTAGTAACCAATAGTCAATATCTTCAAGGTTGTTCTTTTAGAAAAAAATTTCCACTACATGCCTCATCATGACAAACATGTAGAATATCAAACTATTCATCTTCTCTAATGCACCTGAAACATAGAAAAATAGGTTTGGGAGGGGGTTAAATATGATATGATGGACATATTTTCCACTATTTCATTAAGAAATGAGATCCAAACAATGAATTGATTATCAACCCTTACGTGAATCAAATCAAAGTGAGAATCTTCAGATTTCCTTATAACTGAAGGATGGGGGTCAAGGTCAAACAACACTTTGGGGAGAAAAACCAAAAATAGAAAATCAACACCAAAATGCAATCTAACACTTGAAACAACAATATTAAACTCAATATTTGCAAAACCAAAAAATATAATGCAGATCTGAGAAGGGCAGAGACTTGTGTACTAGTCACCAAAAGTGCTTTTCAGAAGCTGATATGGGACTCATATGGGAAAATGGGTCTAAGTACAAGGGTTGCAAAAATATTGTGGGTACCTCTGTTGCAGATTTGAAGATTCTATTTTGTCTAAGTTTTAGTGCTGAAAAGTTAGAAATCCGATTTGTAAGTGATATTTTATGATTTGATGATAATTTTGACAAATTTTGCAACTTTGAAAACTTTGAAAATATTTCTCTTCAAAAGGTCTTCAAGTCTTCTTCAACCTAAATCTGCAATTACACATACATGAGAGAAAAAAATGTTTGTTTTGGGTGAATAGGGGTTTGCCTTGATCAAAGCTCGTTTTGGTAATCAAACCTTGAATTGAAATAATGAAATGAAAGAGCGAATGAAGAATGAACAAAGCTATGTTACCACTCAACAAACCCTTGTATGAAACCTTGATAATGGAGATCTTAGGAGGTTTGCAACTTGCATGAAATGGTTGAATTGGATGTGGATCATGACACTTGAATCTTGCTTGAAATGATACTTTGAATGCTAGACTTGATCATGAAACCTACATCACAATGTTAGCTCCAAAAACATGCATGATGCAAGAAGAATTTGACATGATGAATGGATCTTGTATGTTGCAATAAATATCTAATATATCAACTCTTGAATGCCCTTAATTTCTCTTGGAATGCTCATAAAATTGCTAGGTTCTTAGATGTTGATTTAGTGAAATAACCTTGTATTTATAGGTATGTATCCTTAATTTCTCGAAATTCAAATATCACAAGCCGATATCGAATTATAGATTTGAAATAATTAAAATACCACCAAAAACATAATTTAAATTTAGGTCTGAAGTACCCTAAATCTGCATATAAGACCAACTTCAAATACTTATTAGAAAGGTTAGTCTAAACACACAAATCTACAAATACCTCCATGAAATAAAATATCTATGCTAAAGAAATGCCACAAGTAACAAAAAAAACATCAAGAATACATTTCAAAAGCAAGATAATCACCTATTCCATGTTGGATTTGTGTCACATGTGCTAGTGACCCTTTTCCAACCCTTGATCAATAGCTAAATGATGATGTATTGAAATGGAGATGAAGAACAAGATTATTTCTCAAACCAAGAGAGTAACCTTGCATAAAATTGTGGAGGATTTGCTCAAAGATGAAGCTTGTATTTAAAGATTTTCAAATGTTGAGTGTTGAAGAGGGACCAATGTGGGACTAAAGATTCTGCCAATAATAGGAGGCCACTTGTCAAGTGGTGATTGGTTGATGCATGTGCAAGATTTGGGAAGAGTGCCCATGAGAGGGAAAATTTGAATTCAAATTGGCAATGAATGCTGAGTTTGACCTTTGGAAGGGGACATGTAAGAGACATGTAAGGCCTCATAAATGCACCGTTGGGTGTACATGTCCACTTGGGGGGAGATTCAAACTTGGAGAATATTCTTCCTTTATGCCAAGTTGAAAATAAAGATTTTGATAAATCAATTAAATGCAATTTCATGTACAAGTGGCCAAATCTAGAGAATGCAAGTGGGTGAGATTAGCATTAGATTTAATCAGGATTAATTAGCTAGGATGATGATTAGGATGCTTTGACTTTTATGACTTAAATATTTGATTTATTTAAATCAGAAAAGGATGGAAAATGATTTGGATTTAATTAAATAAAAGGTTTGATTTATTTAATTAAAATGAGGGTGATGGGATCAAGTTGATTTATTTGATTTAAACTAATGACTTTAGGAGATTGATAAATAAACTTGATTTATTTGCCGAATGGATGAATATGACCTAGTTGAATGCATTATGTCAATTTGACGTGTCTACAAGGTCCAAAGGTTTAGGGAGGACCCATTCACCCATGGGTGAATGGGTCCTAGGTCCTTATACCTGGAACACACATTGCTCAATGTAAAGTGTTATGTTTAGGCATTAATTATTGTCAGGTTTCCTCTTCGGAAAATGTAATTAATTAGGCTTGGAAATGAATTAAAGGGAAAATTAAGGCATAATGAAGCTCAATTTAATTAAAAGGACCTAAATAAGTGTGTAAATGTAAAGGGGTACATTTATCAACACTAAATTAAGGAAATATTAGGTCCAATTTAAATTAGGAGGGCCCAAACAAGTGAGAAAATGTAAATGGTTACATTTTTCTACACTACAACACCTAAGCATCACTTTGTCTGGGCTAGTGTAAAAAAGGTACTTAATTATTCATGAAAATGGAAGATTCCTCTCCACCAAATGATATTTTTCTCCTGGTGACAAGTGAGGAGGTGTTCTTCCTATGATTTCCATTGGCAATGTTAGCATACTAGGGACTTTGCATAGTCAATGCAAATAGGTGCTCATAAAGGAAGGAGTCATTAATTATGGAATCAACTACAGGGGTAATCGACCTAGATAGAAAGTTAGCCACTACGTTGACTTTACCAAGCTTATCCACTATTGTGATATCAAATTCTTGCAATAATAATAGTCATCGAACTAGCCTACCATTAGCAGCTAGTTTGTTCATTAGATACTCAATGGTTGCATGATCGGTATGTACAAAAATAGGGTAGCTTGCAATATAATGGAAAAAAAATGTTGATAACATAGATCATGACAAATATCTCTTTCTTAGTGATAGTGTAGTTCAATTCGACTACCTAAAGATTCTTGCTGATATAATAAATTGCATATTCTAGTGTTCCTTCTTTTTGACCCAAAACAAATTCTACTACAAATTTAGAGGAATTTGTATGAATATGAAAAGGTAGTGTCCAATTAGGTCCTCTTAACATAGGATCCTTGGTTAAAGAGTCTTTAAGTGTTTGAAAAGCATCTTGGCAAGTTTTTCACTCAAATTTAAATTCTTTGATGAGGAAGGCAAATAAAGGGGTTATTTTATTGAAGTCCTTGATGAACCTTTTGTAGTACCCTACATGGCTTAGGAAGCTTCACACATATTTTTGCTTCTAAGGAATTGGTAGGCTCGTGATTTCTTTAACTTTATTGGGGTCCACTTGAATTCCTTGATGTGAAGCATAATGTCCTAAGACTACCCCTTCTTCCATCAACATATAACACTTCTCATTACCGAGGGACAAATTGTGGTCTTTAAACCTCTGTAGTACCTTCTCAAGATTTTTAAATACTTCTTCATAAGTATCACCATATGTAGTAAAATCATCCATATACACTTCTATATATTCATGGGCTAGATCAAAGAAAATGCTTAATATAGTCCGTTAGAATATAGCAGGGGTATTGCATAGCCCAAATGGAAGGACTGAGTAAGCATAAATTCCCCAGAGACAAGTGAAAGTTGTTTTATCTTGATCCTTTGGTGCTATTCTAATATGGTTATAACCATTGAACCCATCTAAGAAGGAAAAGTAGTTCTTCCTTGTTAAGGAATCCAAGACCTAATCAATGAAAGGTAGAGGGAAGTGATTTTTTTAGTGGTTGAATTTAACTCTTGATAATCCACACAGACATGTCATTTTACCTCTTTTTTAGATCCTATCACTAAAGGTGAGACCCATTGACTATCTGATATAGGATTAATGAATCCAATGTATAGTGGCTTTTGTAATTCAATTTTCACAATTTCTTGGACAAGAGGGTTCATTTGTTGTTGAGGTTGTCTACTATGTCTACATCTTTCCTTAATGTAAATTTGATGTGTGCTCAAGTTGGGATCAATACCTTTCATATCATGATAGTCCCAAGAAATATTATTTTATGAGCCTAAAACATAGAGACCAAGTCAGTTTTTGTTGCTTAGTCAATTGATTATTAATGTTGAGCAATTGGTCTAGTGAAATTTCAACTTGCTTAGTCATTATTATCATGGAAATAACATCTAAGAAAGATATATTAAGGATGTAGTTGTGGGGTGGCCAATCATGTAATATTTGTGCAACAAAAGTGTACGTTGGTGAGTGTGCTATAGGGAGAACATTGTGTAGCAAGCAAGATAAGCATACTAAACAAGAATGTTATTGTGGGTCCCTTCCAAAGTTATTTTACACAATGTTTGAAATGGCAGTATCTTCATGTTGTAAATTAATCATTGGATTTATTTAAATTGTCATTAGTGTTTGGAGTGAATTCAATTCATTACCCCTAGATCAAGATAAACTAGTCATTTCATTTTGGCGAATGGTTGTGTTGGAGGGTACAATACAAGTTTCTTCATCACATTTCCATTAGAGATGATCATATCACCTAATCTACAACCTATGAATGCATCAACTATTTCCAACCATGGTTGCCCTAATATGAGAGGATAACCTCCCAAATTAGCTTTCAATTGTTAGTCTACTAGGTACTAGGTAGTCTACTTTTAAAGAATCAAGTGTTATGACTAGAGCTTTTATAACTCCTTCAAGTTTGATAGTTGAACTATCTACTAATAGTAATACCATTGGGGTTGGTAAAAGGTGTATTAGCTGGAGATTTTGCATAGTTTCTTTAGTCATAGCATTAATGGTTTCTCCTAAATCTATTAGAGCATTGTGTATGAGGACACCATTGATGTACACATCCACCATTGGATTTCCATGGTCTATGTATTTAGGAATGATTACCTTGCCTGGCATGATATTCACAAGTTGTCCAATCACTTGAACAATATGCATATATTTTCATTTGTGACCTAGTTTCTTTAGACACACATTCTTTACAATTTTACTATAGATGGGAACATCTTTTATGTCTTGAAACAAGGTAATTTTTTATATAAATAATTTTTAATTGGTCTAGAAGGTCTAATTTAGGTCGAGGTTCAAAATTTTTGGTATTTAATATTTCTAGAAAAGGAGGCTCCTTATTAACGACTTCTTCTCACTAAGGATTGTAGTTTATATCACTTGGTTGTGGGTTAGCATCTTTGGGAATTTCCTCAAAGGGAATTTCCATGATCAACAGAGATATAGGGGTGGATAGCATTTTTTCTATGTAGAGCTGCACATTGTTGATCTCCACAACATATGTTGGATATTGGAGGGTATCAATAGAGTAAGCTTGATGAATAGGATTATTATTAGGATTGGGCATAGCTTGATCTATAAATTATGTTTCTTGTAGCAGTGTAGGAGAACATGTGGAAAGGTTTTGAAAAATAGTTGATTATTGTAGTAATGCTCATGGCTGTTGTTGGTAACCTAAATTAGGATTATGCTAGGGTTGATTCCATCAACATTGTTGTTGCCATGAAGATTGGGGTGGTTGATAGAATTGGTTTTGGGCCTCTAGTTTGTATGGATGCTAAGGACACCCTCTTTGTGAAGATTCCCATGTAGGTGACATATGATTTGACCATTGTTTAGGATTTTGTGTGTACCATGGAGCATTATTTACAAAATATTTTGAAAATGGAGTATTATAAATTAATGGATCTTGAGGGGTACCTTGTTGTTGACTCCATGGTTTTCATTGCACCAGGTAGAATACTTGACCATTTTCATCCTCTAGCACCTTAAATTATGGTTGGTCATGTTTATCTTCAATGCTAGCCACTCTTTTTCATTTGTAGTCTCTTCTTTTGGTGACAGTGGGGGTGATATTATGCTAGCATCATTTTTGCTTCTTCATGTTTCTTCTTGGCATGTAGAGTGTCTAGTTAGGTTTCCATTTGGTTTATTATATCTTGCTTTATATCTTTTAGTAGATTATTGAGCTCCATTCATGACACACCTATAGTTGCTTTGGTAGTCATTAGTCGCATGCCTTGTGTCTTCTTCATTATGGAGTGTGAATAATTCATACATATCTAGAAAAGGTCTTCTCATGGAACCTGAGATATATATCCTTCTCCCATAAGAGAATCCATATAATCCTTATTGAATCCTGTTAAAAAAAAATTGTTGTATAAACCTAGTTTTGAGGGACTTGGAACTACAAAAAAAAGAGAAAAAAGGGGAAGAGATCCCCAAAGGATATAGTACAGAGAAGAACATCCAATAGGAGGAAAAATAAATTAGCTAACACCCATAGTAGTTAAATCTTCAACAATCAGCCCTGTCACCTCAAAGGGAAGAACATCCTCCCAAAGCTAAGCTTATTCTGTAATCCAAAATTTATACTCAGACTAGAGCTTGTGTTTGCAACCCAATCAATAATCATATTCCCATCCATACCAATATGCATGAAAGACACATTCTCCATGGCAGAAACCACACTCTTATCAGCCTCAATAATTACCTCTAGCCTCCAATTATGTACCAAACCTCCTTTCATCTCTCCAATACCAATTTTGATTCCCCTTCAACCTAGAGTTTCTGCCACCCCTTCTCTCTAGAAATCATCAATCCCTAAAGCATCACTTTGGATTGGATAAATTATTTGTGTTGATGCCAAAATCCAATGCATATAGAAGCAAGGACTTGTTGTAGTCATCTCTGAACACTCCACCACCTCTAGCCTTATTAGGGTTCCCTTTCACGACACCATCAAAGTTTAGCTTGATCCACCCCAACACCAAAGGCTTCCAAGAAGGTTTCTTACCACCACTCACACATTTTAAAGTAGACTACCTAGTACCCCTAAAATTGGGCCATGCAATTAGCCCAACCAACCTTCGCTTCTCTCAATATCCAACTATCCTTCATGTGCACTTCTCCCAGCTCTACAATGGTGTCATCAACCCTATCCCAAAGCCTCTTCAAGGGCCACTCTTCCTCTATGAAAGTTATTTGATTCCTTTTTAGCCATATTGTCCATACAATAATTACAGGTGCCACCTCCTAGATCATATGTAACCCTAGACTCATGAATTTAAGAGCCCACACATGAAGCAGAGTTGAAACATCTTTCAAGATGGCCCATGCCAAGTCCCATTTAGCAAAAAAATGCCACCATAGCTACCAAGCAGTCTCACACTGGATGAACAAATGGTCATTAGTCTTCTCATGTGATTTTCACATGACATAGTGAGAGGGTGTAGCTTCACCAAACAAACAAAAACTATCCTAAGTTAAGGCTATCCTCTTCCACACGATCCAAAAGAAGGCATTCATCTTTGGAATGTTGTATTTGCACTAGATATTTGGGTTACCATATGAAGTAATTTTATCTCAATATGTAGAGTAGGCCCACTTAACCATAACAACACTGCTAGGATGTTTGTTCCAAACTCTCCAGGAGGCACAAACTCTCCACTAATTGGAATGATGACGAGTCACTTCTAGACAACCACATGCTTCCCAAGACATCCCATCACAAGATGACATCACACAAGCAGAAGGATACTACTAAAAAACACACCTTTACCTATGAGGATTGTTGAGTAGACCAAAAATACCAACCATGAAGGATTACAACCTTCCCAAGTCTTCACAAGATTAGGTGTACAATCTCCCCAACCCTAGGTTTGACAATCAAGTAACTTTAGAAGAATGCACACAAAACGATGCAAGAGATACCACTGGTCCTTAATGAAAACACATAAGGACTAGCTCAGAATACCAATAAACTCTTGAGACCATGGGGAACAACTTTCATTTATGTGATTTTCCCATACAAGGCTCTTAAACAAAGAGGAAAGATCCAGTTCCAAGATAGAGATATTTTGACTAGGTTTTGAGGGTCCAGTTGATGAAAACGGTTGAAATGGGAAAATATAGGAGTCATAAAAAATTATCCATTAATGAATGAGACTAGGAAAACCACTAGCTAGTTGTGGTAGAGAGGATTAACATTCAATTTTTTGTATGGGGAACGAGGTCTCCCAAGCACAGGACAAGGCCACCCCAATAGAGTTAACCAAAATTTTAACTTTTAAACCTATAAAACCAGGCCACCCCACTATGCTACCAAGCTGGCCCACTGAGAACAAGGTCACCCAAGTACACTTAGTCAGTTTTTCGACACTCTAAGTCAATTCTTGGTGAAACAGGGCCGCTTAGGTACAATACAAGTCCACCCAACTAAGAAAGAAAAAAATTAAATTCATTTTAAATACCAAATGAAAGATTCCTAAATTAATTTTACCATTTCCATAGTACAATTATTAAATCCATATTACAATCATGCTCGGTTCCAATATCAAGACAAATAAATAGTCTAATGTTCTTTTCCATTATCAACTATTGCAATCATCTCAATGAGAGGTCCAATAAAAACATATTACATTTTGAATCAAATGGAAGAAAACATGAATAAGCATGAGAAAATTTGTTGCATTGAAGTTTTCACCAACTCCACCACGATCCTTTGATCCCCAATAGCGGTTTCCACGCCACCCAACCTCATGGAATCAAAAGATCCACTTCCATGATGCTAAGAGATAGTCACATGGGCCACAATCACAACACTCACACCAAACATGTTGGGAGATGCCTTACACACATGCCATACACAAATCATACACTCAACATACATATCATATAAAACACTCATCCCAAAACACAAGATGGATCAAATGGTATATCACATTTCCATATTGGGAAAAGTCACCAATGTCACATCACATAAAACTCATTGGTAAAACACACCAATAGCATAACACAATAATCCTCATTGGGAAAACTCACTAATAACATAACCAAAAACATACACATAGAAGGAAATGGTCATCTTTCATATGCTACTCAACTACACCGGGGTTAGATATCAGAACAGGAGGTAGAATCCATGGTTTACAATCTTCTTCACAAATCTAAAAAACCTACAATGTACAAGCTCCCATTGCAACCAAAAAAACCTTCAACACTCAAAAGAAAGGCATCCCTCTCTTAACATAACCATTGGATTTGATACCAATTGTTGGAAATAAAGGTATAGTTGCAGCAATATGAACTTAAATATATGTGGTTGCAAATCTAAAATTATGTTTACAAGATTACCATAAAATGATTAAGTGATTGAAAATTTCAACAATGAAAGAAAAGTATGCAATACCACAAGTCATCAACACAAGTGACACAAGATATACATGGAGAAACCCTTGCAGGACAAAACTCCACACCTAAAGAGATCCAATGTTTGTATTAATCTTCAAGGAAGTACATCAATGCAACAATCCTCTCTACAATCTAGCAACACTTTATTGTCTTGACAACTTACAAAGAACTCATATTAAACCACCATCTCAAGGATCCAATATATAAAAGTTTGTGGGAGAGAATACCATAAATGGTATCCCAAAACAACAAGCAAAACCACCTGGAAAAACCCACGCCCCCTTAATGGACAACCCATAAACATGGAACAAAATATTGAATAATCACATGGCCTTCACATGGGCACCTAACCCATAGCTAATAAGAAATGGTCAAACCTGAGTTTTCCATAACTCTCTAATGGATACATGCAATATCATGCACCAACATGCACACTTGGGCACCCAACCATGCAAAAGCATGCAAAACGTGCAAATAAAATGCAAGGACATGCACACTCAAGTGGTCCCAACCCAAAAATTTGGACGCCCGAGAGGAATATTATCTTGGGATACTTAGTAACCACCACCGTAATGGGTCCACCTCTTTGAATGCAATTGCATTTTGTCATAGGAAAATAGTAAATAAATATTTTATCCCTCATGTCCTCTAGTACACTTTCCAAAGAATGTGTAGATACATAAATCAACTTAGGATATCAATTTTAATGTCACCTATCCTAATAAGAGGGCCCTAAATCAACTATTGTAATTGTGATATACAAACAAGAATTCCAATAATTGGTAGATTTACTTTCTTTTCAAACTGCTCTTCCTTCTTTTCATAACTTAAAAAAGTTGCCACTTATCTATGTTATAAAAAAAGACATGCATGTATCCAAAGGAAAGAACAATAAATCATATAAAAGGAAGAAGCCATATGATGAAGAAATAATATTTCAATTCAAGCTAACTAAATTGGTGATTAAATGGTCTACTTACATTAAATAATTTAATTAGTGGGAATTTTTTTATTTTTTTGGTACGTAAGATTAGATTATATTGATTTTGAAAAAAGTGGTTACAAGCATCTGTATTGCAGGATCCAACCAAAATCGACCTCCATGCCTTAAACATACCAACCCCAACCAAACTTACCAAAACCAAAACTAAAGACTATCCAATAGAAAGAACCCTACCAAGAAGCCGAGCCATACATTGCTGCAACTGTCAACACTTTCGAAAAGATAAAACCAACAGAATACCGAACCAGACACTACGCCAACCCTAACCATACCTACTAACAAAGGAACCAAACCAAACACATATGTCACAAGTGTAAATATTTCGACCCAAAAAAAAAAGAAGACCTAGGGCTTACAAGAAACCATTAGCTTTGGCGAAGGCGTCAAACTTTGGAACCTAGTCAAAATCACTCATAGGCACCAACTGTATCACCTTCTTGAGAAAATTTTCCCCAACTGTCGCCAATTGCCTATGCCTTACTAGGGCCATACCCTTTAAGTCCAAAAATATAGGGTAGTATTTAATGACTTCGCTTGGGACTTTTAGCAGAGCTAGGTCACTTGGACGTGATGCACCTGAACCAGGGATCGTCATGTATAGGACCTCATCCAAACTACCCAACAACTCCTTGAAAAGTCTGCAAACCAGTGCTTTTTCTTTTGCCTTAGCCGTTCGTATGTCGAGCAGAGACCTAAGAACCTTGAGACTATTTGCGTGTTGACACGAAGTCTTGTGATATGCCAAATGCACCTTCCCGAGCACCATTTTCACAACCATCACTGTGAGGGGATTGATGTTGAGCATGATGCACTTAAGCCATTGATCAGAGACCGCTCAGAACACATTCTACCTAACCTTACAGTCCAAAAGAATTGGTGTGTCCACGCCAAGGCATAACAATGAATCCACAAACATATGAACAACGAATTTTGACCTATCCTCCATTAGCCTCCCACCAACACCAGAAACAAGGGAGAAAAAAAGATGGATTACTACAACGCTACCAACTTGGGTTATTAATAGTGCAAATTATGCCTAAATCTCCTCCACACTTATTACACTGTATAAAGTGTGCATTCCAACCTAAGAATCGCCCAATGAACCATGAAATGCTGCCACCTAAATGATAGAGTACGTGATGGTGTGGAGTGAACCACCATTGATGAGACATGTGTGATCTGAGTGAATCAACCACAAGTACTGCCCCATTAATCTTCATAATGAAACACAACGAGAGGTATTACAAATAGAAAGAAGGCGACACTTGGAAATTACTTAAAACATGACCCCAATGACGAGGCTGCCAAGTCACCCAACTTCAGCCAAGCATACCCTCAAGAAGCAAACTTTCCACAATCTATGTGGAAATTCGCCCACCCATCTGCCCACAATTAGTGGGATTTATTTGTTTATGCAAGCTTTAGGAATATAATTCCATAAATGCAAAGAGGTATATTGATTAGTACAAAGTTTTAAAAACCCACACAATTACATGAAAATAACTAAGAAAAATATGATGGGAATCACCTTCTCAAGGAACGACCTCTAGAAATTCTAAAGGAGTTTGTTCATTTAAAGCCATAATAATTGGCATAAAAATAATACAACATAAATAGTGAAACCATGATAATTCTTTAGCTTGTTGGTTGGAAAAAGGATCAAGTTTGTGTGCATATTGCATACATTGCAATGAATATGTAGAAAAAGTCCCACTTGTAATAGTTTTGAAAACCCAACATATAAAAGAAACTCTAACCATTCTTTGAAATTTGAACCTTAGAGAAACCACTTCATAAAAATAAAATGATCAAATCCAAGTACCTTTCTCATTTCCATCCACAATCAAGACAAATAACACATATATGCAAAGAGGAATGAGCTTAATAGTCCATAAGGTTGACTAAAGAATTCCCAAAATCTTATCTTCTTGCTCAGAAAGCCACAATTCTCCCTTGGAAGTTTGTCATGCATTCCATAGAGATTTGAGTGCATCTACAACATCCCATAAATTTTGCTTGGATTTGCTTTTGCACATGTTTCATCAAATTGGCATCCAATGTTAATTAATCGTTAATTAAGATGCCAATCTAATTCATTTAATTATCAATGTTATTTCAATGAGATAAAATATTAATAGAGTAATTTGGGCCTTGAACTAATATTTGAATAAGATGTTTACATAGAATAGTGTGAAGGTTGTAACAAGATGTCAAATTTGTGGACTAATAACACTTGAGAAAAATGGTATTTTTGTCATATTTAAATATTAGAAGGTATTTTTGTCAACTATTAAAATTTTAAGAAATAAAATAATATTATTATATGATTGCTCTGTTGAATACAATGTAACATGCCCATTGTTCTACTCAAAAGTTTTATTATGTTTTAACCTCAAGTAAATAAACTATGATGCCAACACTTAAGCAATAAAAGATTTTCTTTTCAAATATAAAGATAATATGCACATTTGAAATAAACATCATTCCAAAATTTCCCATTGCATTATAACAAAGTATTGCAACTTTTTGATGTATTAATTTTATATTACATAATTCCATGATAACATTTCACATTTATAATTTTCCATAGAAATAGATACATGCATGGCTCCTATGACACAACCTCAACTCTCTGTCTTACTCTCTCCAAAACTGTCTCAAAAACTCTCTTAAACTGGTAAGAACTCAAAAGTAGCAGAATAACAACTCAAAATTAGTAGAGAAAGATGCATTATGCATCCCATATGATGGAGAATCTTCCTCTATTTATACAAAAGCTTGAGCAACTTCTAGCTGAAAACAAGCTCACAAACATGCCACTTCTCAAGAAAAAGAATCGACTCAACAAGTTAAAAGAAAGGTGGTGGATTTAAAAACAATGACTTAGAGCTAATGCTTAGTCAGTTGCCTCCTCCACTAGACATCAGGTTATTCACTCAAAAATGCAACGTAAAAGGCTTTACAAAATGACTTATCTTAGCCAAC